>JAURVB010004133.1:0-214704 GCA_033002965.1 Piper betle
CTTGAGATGATAAATCTGATTGTCCTTGGTCTGGTAAGTAAATTGATTGTCTGTCATTTTTTTAAAATCATTTAATCTTTGTACCAAAAAAAAGAAAATATTTGATATTTATAAATGATGAAAATTAGAGTTAATTATAAAAAAAATATTATAATGACAAAACTATTATTGGGTTGGTTTTATAACAAAATAAAAAATTAAAACAATCCAACTAAAAAATATTTTTAAAAATTATTTTTTTATGCGAGTAGAGGCAAAATTAAAGCAATCTAACTAAAAAATATTAAAATAAATTATTTTTTTATACGAGTAGAGGTACCCAAAGAGTAGAATAACCGGCAATTCATTTTTTAAAAAATATTTTCAATGAAAAATTTTTCTTATTAAGCATAAGTTTCTGACCATTTGGAAATATAAAAAAATTGTGCCCGGTAAAAAACTTAAAATTTTTTTTTAAATTTAAATTAGTTTAAATTAATTTTTTAATTGAAAACGAAATAAAAAGACGATATCGTCATTAGTGAAAAGTTTTTATTCTCCACCCTGTAATATGATTTTTCTAAAAAAATTAATAATCGGGTAAACCCGCCGATTGTCGGGAGACCCGCACTGGTTAAAACGGCAGTTGCAGCGGCGCCGGGAAGAGCTTGATCGGAGGGGGAAGGAAGAGAGCAATCCGACGGCCGGCCGGTGCCGCCGGAGATAAGAGGCGCCTCCGCCGCGCCGTCTTGGTGATCGAGATCTAGGGATGGTGGTGGTGATCGAGACCCACATCTGGGAGCCCGATCCCTGGCTCTTCATCTTCCTCTTCTCCGCCTGCTTCTCCTCCATCTTCTTCCTACCTTACCTCGCCTCCACCCTCCCCGGACTGCTGCCGTCTTCGACCCTGCGCCGCCGGCGTCGTTCGTGCGGTTCCAGTCCCTGTTCCTGCTCGTATATTCGTTGTGCTCAGGTCTGTGTTTTTGGCCACTGGCGCTGTTGTGCGTTTACCTTTTTAGCTTTCTGTTCTTTGTTCATGGGTGCGTGTTCTTCCTTCTTTTAACGTTTATCCGAAAGTTGGGAGCTTTACTGTCGCTTGGTTCTGTTTTTACTCTTATGTTCTATTTCCTGCACTGTTTTGTTTTGGTTTTGTGCTTGATCTGGGAATGGAGAGCTAGCGAGAGACAACATTTTGAAGATGCATACCTAAAACCTCAAAAAATTAAGGTTGAACTGTAGCAGCGACTTCGCCTTTCGACGGTTCTGATGAGTCTTAGTTCAAATGGTTATGTCATAGACACCAAGCGAGCTTTGCTTCGCAGTGAATTTCTTCTTGATTTTCGTACTTGTGATTGTATTCTTTTGCGTGCTCGTAAACAAATGTTGTTGACTAAATGCTCGAAGAAATCATTTACTTCTGGAGGTGATCTTATGCTCAAATTCTTATTCTGGCTTCTTCATGTTATTTATTTGCAGTGATTGAAGGGCTTGGATCCATTTTCGGAGAATTCTTGTATGACTATTATGGTATAAGCAAAGAGCAAAAGTTGATGTCCCTCTTTAAGGAAACCTGCACCTCTCTCCTCACTGGCTCCTTTTTAGGAATAACTTTTGACTTAGTGTACGTGTTTTTTTTTACCTTATTTTTGTTCTTAGGTTTTCCTTGACATGTGATAACAATCCTGTCTTTGTTATTTTTTCGGATCAGTAAAAGCCAAAATTTAGTGCTACTTCCATGGATTTGACCTCCTTTAATTATATTTTGCCTTGTATAAGCTAGAGGAGTCAATATGTTTGTAAATGCTTATCCCTTGTTGAGTTTCCTCCGTCTCTTTAATGGAATGATATGTCGTTCAAAATAAATGCCAGGAAAAACAGGAAAGTTATTATGAGCTATAATAATTGTTTGAATTCTACAAGTGCTTGTGTGAGAATGCCGAATATGTAAAATTGTTTAACTGCATATTGTTCAGCATTTTAAATGTTTTAAGGCTAAATGGCTTCCAGAAATTATTACAAAAAATGAGTCTAATTGTAAAGCTCAAACCATTGCGATTCAGGGTATGATTAAGAAGTTGTTTTCTTAATTTTTATATTTCTGACATTGCAGTGGTCAGAAGCAGGCTTCTATGGTGTTTTGCTTATTCCATCTTTGTGCGGGTGCGTTGAAGATATTTTCAGATAAGTCAGCCTTGTTGCTTGCGCCTGTCTTTTCAGCAGTTACGCTTTCCCTGTACTCGTTTGCTTTTGAATCCTGGATGGTTCACGAGCATGAGAAGGTATGCTTGTGAATTTATCTGTTTTGTAGATTTAACAAATAAGATGTCAATTTTAATCGATTTATTTTTTCTTTGCAGGTAGGCCACAGACAAGATTTACTAATAGATACTTTTTGGTTAATGGAATTCTCTAAATCTGCATCTCTCATTGGAAGCCAAATATTTGCTAATAGTTTGATTCATAAAAATGGCAACAGTGGGGTTCTTTACCCCTCATCACTAGCTACGCTTT
Source organism: Piper betle (assembly GCA_033002965.1). Lineage (NCBI taxonomy): Eukaryota > Viridiplantae > Streptophyta > Magnoliopsida > Piperales > Piperaceae > Piper > Piper betle. Next base: position 2,491 of record JAURVB010004133.1, read on the forward strand.
TCGCATTTGTTTGTATTGTGTATATCGGTAGAAGATGGAGCTATAATTCACCAATCGCCAGCATTTCAAATTACAAGAAGGCTTTATTGGCTCATATTGTTAAGGGTATGGTTTTGCATTGACAAATAATTAGCAATTGCCTCCATGTAAAAGATTACAAAAGTTGAGGTGTATAACTAGATGTTTGTTTTCACAAAATTGATACCTCCTTTTTCCCCCTTTTTTCCCTGTTCTTCCAGATAAAAAGATATGGCTGTTAGCACTTGCACAAGCATCTCTTCATTTTGCAGATAGAGTATTTTGGATACTCTGGGCACCAATTATTGTGGTATGACTAGATGGTGGAATTAAGTTTCATGTTAATACAAAGGCTATATGTATCGGATACACCATGAGTTTAATGCCTTTAGGCATGGAAGTTCTGCTAGATAGAAAATAGCATAAAGCATGTAAAATGGCATAATGTGAAAAGACGTGTGGAAACATTGTGTCTGAAAGTCATTTCAAGGATTTTACTTTGTGATATTTAGTCGGCTCTCATTTCTATAGCTTACTACATGGTCAATCAATGAGAGTGGTATATTTAACAGAGACGATTGTGCTTTTTTATTACTTATTTTAGATGTTGCAGGCTGATGGACGAGAGGTGCAGTTATCAATGATATTTCCATGCTTACTGGGTGCGAGAATGCTTGGGAGCACCGCTGTGCCATGGTTCTTTAATGGTCCATTATCTGCTCCGGTGGAAGATATATTGATAGCAGTGTTCTGCATGGCAGGCCTAGCGATATCTGTAGTAGCTTATGACTATCAGGTTAGAATGCACAGTAGTATAAATGGTAGTTTAGCGGATTATTTTAACAAGAGATTAAAGCATAATAATGTCCCTGTGAACTTGCAGGAAATTCCGTTTCTTGTTGCACTTTTCTGCATTTTTCAGGCCAGTGTCGGTCTTCTTTCACCCTTACTGGCAAAATTAAGATCTATGTAAGAAGCACTTTGTCCCTTTTCATTGTTACACTGAACTTCTTAAGTTTCAGTTCCATTTACTGCAAAAGTCCTAATGATTCCTTTTGCATTATATTTAGCTGAAGATATTGAATCATATGATGAGTAGGTTTTAGTTTTCATTATTAACAAGGTAAGGCTGATCGTTTGTCTTTTTTCGTTCTACCAGTTTTGTGCCAAATGAATTGCGTGCTGGAATGATTGGCTTGTCATTGGCTCCAGCAAATGCAGCTCTTCTTCTTATCTTAATCCAAGTATGTTTTTATCACTCCGGTCTTAAACTTGTTTGGGTACATGAACGAGTTTTTCTCTGATATGTACGTATTTTTAATATTGAACTCTTAGCGACACAATTGAGCATTTAATTTTAGAATAACTGCCAATATAATAACTGGCGATTATTGTGGAATATAAAGCCTGTTGCATTTAATTCTTACGAACTCTGAATGAAAGGTGGCTGTATAAAATGTTTGTCTCGCACAACTGCTAGTCAAGCCTGCCATAGAATAGGAAAGCTTTGTTTTTTCCGTCTTCATCATCAATTTTTATATGGATTGGTGGACTTTAATTATTATTCTTATTATCGAATAGAAAAGGCAGCTGATGTTGGATGGTGGTGAGTTGTGATAATTGGAATCCTAAAACTTTCTTTTATTTATCCCGTAAAGCATATTGAGCAATACCCAATTACTTAACTAAAGAGAAGCTTTAACATAATCTTTTCCCGAATATTTTCAGGGCGGCAAGGTTAGTGCCAACAACTCTACAAGCTTCGCACTCTCAGCATTGGGCCTCTTCGCAGCTGCTTCATGTATTTACATGTTGAAACTTTTGACGAAACAACTTCACCGAGATTCTCACAAATTATAATTCGTCTCATTAGTTTCCCATATTGATATGATATTCCCTTGTGTATTGTCCTCAACGACAACGAATTTATGTATCTCGATGTTCTCTAGAAAATGTCTTATTAATATTGGTTAAATCTCGCAAAAGGCTTATTACGGAGTCTAGTGTCGATCTATAATTCACTTCCCTGGAGCCTTCCTAATATATATTTTTTTATGTAAATATTTGAGGGACTTTTGCATGATCCAAACAATTAAAACACTCGGTTGCACATGTGGCGATCAAGGACGCCGCCACATTCCTACGCTGGCTAGCCATGTCCGCTAATCGTCGTCCAGTCCATATTTTCCCTCCCAAATGGACAATATCCCCTCCCAACCATCGTCTTCTCTGCTCACAAATCTCAGAAACGAAAATATTTCGACGCTCGAAAAAGCTCTCAACTTTCCGGCAGCCCAACCGCCGCCGCCGATGAGCAGAGCCACCGTCACCGGCGAGGAGTGCAAGGTCCCTGCCCTGTACGACTCCTCTTCCTCCCCTTCCCACCCCTCCTCCTCCCCAAGCCGCCGGGCCCCCGGCCTCCCCCGCCACCGCCGCCGACGACTACCCGGAGATCACCTACAACCACGGCCCCAGGCCCTTCCGCGATCTCCTTTCCTCCTCCTCTTCCTCCTCCTCTCCCTCTCCTCCCTCGCCCTCGGCACCTTCTCCCTCGCCCACCGCAACCCCCACGCCGCCCGCGCTGCTTCCTTCTCCTACAACGCCTCCGACGCCGCCTGCCAGCTACGGCAGAGCTCCGCCGCCGATTTCGAGCTCTCCCGGCTCGGAAAGTCCCAAGCTTTGTCGTCCTCCGCGCTGATCAAGGACCTGGTCTGGACCTTGGTCGTCACTCTCCTCCTTGCCGCGCCCTTGGCGCTGTTCTTGCTGTGGTCTCTTAGGCATTACACCAAACAGATCGTGTACGCCTCCTCCCCTTCTTCGTGATCATCCCCGTCTTCGTAAATGTGTTCTGGATCGTTGCTTGCACCGTCTCCTCCTCTTGCCGCGACGCCTTTCCCCTCGCCTACCGCATCCTCGTCCTCGCTTTCGTCTTCTTGATCATCGCCATCCTCGCATGGATCATTGTCGCCAACTGGCACAGAATCGAGCTGACCGTGTGGATCATCCAGATCGGGGCGCAAGCTCTGGGTGACAATTTGAGGCTTTTCGTGGTTCTTCCGCTGATGGGATTGGGTTTGCTCGCTTACTTTGTGCCCACCGTCGTGTTCTTGGTGTTTACTCCGGAGAATGGGAAGGTGGTGCCCAAGCTTGGATCGGATGGGAGCCACCACTGTCGGTGGGAGCAAGACAGCTGGGTGCCGGCCTATTTCGCGCTGGCGATTATCACCATGATTTGGTCTGCGACAACGATGATGGAGGCGCAGGCATATGTGATTAGCGGTACAATTGCACAGTGGTACTTTGCCAAGGAGTCACCCCGAGTCGGAGCATTCGCAGTTCTATAAGGTGCTTTTCTTTTCTATCAACTGTTTTTTCATTACGACTGATCATCTTATAATGATATATCTAATTCTATTGACTAGTACACGTTTTATTCATCTGTCCAGATGATGGAAGTAAGTAGTAGGTCCTAGTTGCCATAACATTTTCCAGCTAAAGTAGTAGCTTCAATCCTTCTGTCGAGTAGTGGATGAGCTCGTCTTAGCTGAACAATAACACAGATTTGCAAGGACTGGGCGTCTATTGAATCTGTTCCATTCGTTATGCATGCATTATACTCAGTTAATTGCTCCGACTTCCACAACTAGCCGGAGAGGAAAGCTTACTGAATTACCACTATATATATATATATATATATGAAATGGTTGGGCATATGCTGTACGCTTCACTGTTGACAATGATAGTAGTTCTGTCATGGTATTAGAGGACTCTTTATCTTTTAACTCGGTATTGAACTGTCCATCTTCTTTCATGCTAATTTTGCAGAGGAAATATCTGAACCTAAGCTCAAAATTTTGTTATGATGTTACTAGTGTGTGTACCTCTGAGTATACATTAGTGTCCTCTTCTTCTTCTTCCACCTGATACCCAGAAGGGTGTTGGCTACATGGGCCAAGATTCCATGTGATCACAAATGGCTAAGTTTGGATGGCTTGATGCTCATTCTGACACCATATAGAGTTCATAATCCTTGTTTATGATATTAATTTGAGTTACTAATTCGTCTCATAAATGCTGTTGGAGAGTTTTGCCTTGATCTAACATGTATGAGGAGTGTATTTTGTTTTTATCATGCACATAGTGTTACTACTAAACGGTTGCATTATTCAACTCCTTTTCTTATATATCTTCATTTTTCACTTGGAACTTTTAATTCATATTCTCAAATGAAATATTTTACAGGAATGCATTTGGACCTTCCTTCGGTACAGTTTGTTTTTCAGGGATGATCATTGGTGCAGTTCGATTTGTTCGAGCATCTGTTGATGGTGCAAGGAGAGAAGATGGTTCACGAGGAGCAGTATTTCTTTTCCTTCAGTGCTGTGCTAATGTTTTGCTTTCTTCTATTGACTTTCTAAACAAATTTACCATCAATTTTTCCGCAATAACTGGTGAAGCATATTGCTCATCTGCTAAGATGACATATGAACTTCTGCGACGCAATCTTCTCTCAGCTGCTTTTGTTGAAACCATTTCCACTCGAATACTGGTTGGGATCACATTCATCCTTTCAGCAGTATATGCAATCGTGGTGAGTAATTAATCTCATTAGATTTCTCTTTCTTTATGCTTCATTGATAGAACTTTGGCAGACCTCTACTTGAATTGCTGATTACTATTTGCTCGAGTGAAACAGCACCCACAGTCGTATTTGTTGACAAATATTCAGTGCATACATAGCTACGAAATGAATATATAACGAGCAATAAGATGCGCCTAGAGCCTTCCAGTAGAATCCATTTCTTTACCTTTCATGTTATATTTACTTGTTCATACCTCATGCTTGTTTTTTGGGACTGCTCTACAGGCCTGTGCTATTCTGAAGGCTGTTACCGCACTTAAAGCAGAAGTTTATTTGGTGGCAGTTCTTGTTTTTCTGCTACTGTTCTCCATATTAGGATTCTTCGTCTACGTATTGGATAATGTCATTGACACCATCTATGTCTGTTATGCAATAGACAGGGACCGGGGGAAGTGTGTAAGCAGAGGGTCCATGAGATATACGTTCAACTGCCTCTAAGTAGAGATAACCTGCACTACCACCGTCATCTTAGAACTTCCCTGCTAGCCTAATTGCAGTGTATAGCTAACTTGTAACATTCCTTGGTTTTCCTAATCTTGAAAACTCCATAAAGAGTAATCTAGATTTGGGTATGTTTATTTGATTTGCAGTTGAGCATTGTAACATTTTGAACTATTGTACCTTTCAAATAACGGAATATATTTCACGTTGGCAATGAGATGAGTACCTCTGACTGGACAGTTAATCGTTACTTTGATACGAAGCACAATAGGATCAAAATTTTCTGACGTTATCCCCTACATAGCGTAGATTTATTTCAGGCATTCTATCTTTTTTCAAGTAACAATGTTAGAAAAATGACCGGTCATAAATTAAAATGTGTAATTGTATTTTTTTATAAAAATAGAATATATTTGAGCATTTGAGCCCCGACGAGGATGAGTTCAACTATTTTTATTTTTTTGCCTATATATTTTGTATAGGAATTCAAGGGAGCATTCATGTCGCCAGGGTCCAACCAATAGAAATCATATACTTGTGGGAATCAATGTAGTGTCGCAAGGTCTCGCTCGTAGTACTTGAACATCACTTAGAAAATAATAAAATCAATTATTATTACTATTCTTATTCAAAGAGGCAACAACTTACTGGAGTGGCCTGAATTTGTTATTTAGATGTGTGAGTGATACTTGTCTAAATAGATGATTTCCGGTCTTTTATTTATTTAGTATTTTAATTTAGTGGTTATTTATTATTTTTTCTAGGTTTTTAAAAAGATATTAGGTATTTCTTTTGAGCAAATAATAAGTGGAAGAATTGTTGTTTATATATATATTAGGTTTTATTGTATTTTAATAGATTTTATATTTCTTTGGTATATTAGGAGTTCAAGTGTTAAAGATCATTTTTTCGAGTTTAATTCTCAATAAATTTCTGTTCGGCCAGCTAGGGCTGTTCATGGGCCAATCCGAGTCGATTTTTCCAAAACTCGTGACCGGCTCGTTAATGATTTTAATGAGTTCGGGTTTTAATCAGTCTGAGCCGAGTTTTTACAATTTCGAGTTCGAATCGAATTACTTAAAAAATAATAAAACCGAGCTCGATTCAAGCCCGTATAAAAGGAAAAGTCAAGCCATTTTGAGTTTCTATTAGGGTATGGAAATAGGGGAAGGAGCGGCGGTGGTTTGGGAGTTGTGGCGGCTAGTGCCTGGCGACCATCGACGAGCAACGGGGCAATGGGCGGCGATGAATGGCGACTTGCAGTGACAAGAGACACCGAGGGGGGGGGTGGGGGACGGGCGGGGGATCTTTTTTGTCGTTAATTTTTTCGTAAAAATGAGAATTTTTTTTTGTTGTTCATTTTCTTTCATAAAAATGAGAAATGGCTCCCTTCTTATCCTATAGATTTTATTATTTTTGTCTCACCGCCAATGGAGGGAAAGATTCTTTGGAGGTGGAAGAGGTCACCGCCAGTGGAGGAGATGCCAACCAAGGCACCACTCCACCTGATTATCACCTTCTCCCTTTTCATCATATTCGCTACCATTTAACTTTTTATCTTACATTTTTAATAATCTTATATTTTTTATCTTGTCATCTAACTTTGTACTTTTGGGCAACGACGAGCGACAGTGGGTGACGAGCGGCTACGGGTGACAAGCAGCGACAGGCACATGCGACGGGGGACGACCATCATTTTTTTGTCTTTCATTTTTTTCCATAAAAATGTGAAATCTATCCCTTCTTAATTCTTATCCTAGATAGTAGTATGGATTTTATTATTTTTGTGTCTATCTTTTATAATCTTACATTTTTTATCTTGTCATTTAATTTTGTATTCTTTTTATTTTCTTAACAATGATAAATCTCTCTATTATTGTCTACTTATGTTAGATCTAATATTAATTTTAATATTTTCATTTTTTCCTTTCTATGAAGCATGTTTTTTAGCCAATCATAAAATCAAAGAGGTAAAATTTTTCATTGAAGGGATCAATTGGAAAGGTACCACCTTTTTTTAATTTTGACTATGTTCCAATTTTTTCTAGCAGATTACGATTTTTTTAATGAATTCTAACAATGTTTATTATATTGTTCATCGACGAAACAGATGTTTGAGAAGTTAGTCTTTGTGAAAGAGAGGATTGTATGCATGTAAGTATACAATCTTGATTTTCAATTTAGCTTATTACAAAAGTTTTTATATGAACTTATGTAACATATACACATATTTAGAAAAATGAAAGTGGATGAAAATTTCTCGTAGATCAGAAGAGTTTTTGATGTCTGTGTCCTTTGTTGGCTGAGTAGTGCCAGTGCTTTGAAGAATTAATTTTGTAAAAGATTTTGTCCTCAACTTTTTCACTAGATGCAATATAATCTAATAGCAATTGATTCCGTAGATTTGGGATGTAACTAGTTCATTATGTTATGCAGGTTGGTGTCTACAGGATGTCAAATGAACGTATAGGTTGCTCCTTGGTAGATCCCGCATCCAGCCTTGCTTACATGCATTATCTTCGTAGTGCTGCAACTACTCCTCTTTTGCATGTTATCTACATAAATACTTCTCTGGAAACAAAAGCTCACTTTCGTGAACTTGAATAGACAATCACCTGCACCTCTTCTAACATTGTGCCAACCATTCTCCAGGTTTGGTTAGTACTGTTGTGACTTTACTGGACTTAGTGTATAACATTTTTTTCCAGGCCTTTACTCAAGTATTGGATTTGAACATCTATTATGGCCCTACTTCCTATATAGGCGCAAACATTGCTAAATTGTTTCGTCAAATGGTAAACATGATAGATGAAGAGATTGCCGAGATACATCACTGCTACCTTGCCTGCACTATTATCAAGTAAATACCTTCTACTCTCTAGCTTTCTTCTAAACTAAGTGACTTAACTGATATGTGGGTTGCTGATTGAAGTACGAATCCATTACTTAACGAAACTTTGCTTTTATAGTTATATTAATTTCTTTAATAAATATATGGCTGTCTTTTCCTGTATATGTGCATACAAATAAACTTTATCAGTTGGTTGTCTTTGCTTTTTGTATGCTACTTGCTTGGGTAAGCAATAAAATTATTTTTGATAGCCTATATCACATAGCAACTGATTTTCTTTATCAGCTGGTTGTCTTCTTGTTTGCTTTTTGTTTGCACTTATGGTTACTAGACTGCTAACCTGCTAGCTGATAAGACATGATCGTCTGTGGTATTTATCTTGCTAACTGATAACAACTTTTTTATTTGCACTTATGCTATCAACCAACACTCTCAATTATTAACTGCTAACTGATTTTCTTTATTCTTTAAAATTATAGAAAGGCTATCATGTTATGCTTGATTGCTACTTGCTACTAGTGAATTAGTGCTATTTGCTACTAGTGAATCAGTGGAGAAAACAATGAAAGTGCATCAGAAAAGAGGGAAAAGAATATACAACAATTACACAATGTCAATAAAGGCTTAAGGCTTCAAAGAAACTCATACATGTTTCAAGATCCAAATTTTTTGATTTTTGATAGAGGGAGTGAGGGATGGTGCTCTTTTCAAATCTCCTAAAGGACAAAGCTATTTTTCAATAGCTTGAAGTTCAATATTATTTGTAATATGTACACTTGTAGTATTAGTGTTGAAGTATTTATTACAACTCGTTATCAGTGTTTAAAACTGTCAAATATGTATATTGGGAATGATTTAAGGCGTGCCAATTGAATTGAGACTGTTTGCCATTAAATTATTTGGTTTGAACTTGACATGGAGTATATGAAACGTCCTGGAAATGAAAGCAATATACTGAGTTGAGTCGAGCTTATTCGAGTTACAAGTCAATCGAGTTACAAGCCGAGTCTGAATCGAGTCGAGTCGATCTGGGTTTAATAGAACTCGTGATTGACTTATTTGTCACCGAGTCGAGTCAAGTTGTAAGTATCGAGTTATCGAGTCGAATTATAAATATGACAAGTTTGGGCCGGGTTGAGTCGACTCATTAAAACTCACGAGTCAACTCGACCTGTGAACAACCCTACGGCCAGCACCTTAAGGCTAGTGGAGCGTCTCAGTGCCAAGAATTCTAGGGCTAGCGGTAAGACAATGGGAAAGCGTTAAGGCATCCAGAGTAAAAAGTGTCATCTAATTATGTCCATAGAGTGGAAGCAAGAACGATGGACGACGCCTTAATGTTGGGAAAAATTCAGAAGAAATTAATAATCGCAGCCCCTTATCGTTGGGCCTAGTAGAGAGCCTTAGTGTCTGATGGACGAAGCGAATAAACATCATTTTTTAGACAAACTTTCGTAAACTAATTGGACTTTTATTGTGAGGGGAATATAAATAAATCTTAGTGGATGACCTTAAAATATCTTTTTGACTTTTCACGCTTTGGATCCGGTAAGAATTGTTTGAAAACAAGAGGGGAATAGAATATTGCTTTCAAAAAATTTTATTTCTTTATTTATTTCTTTTATTTTCTTGTTGACTTTAGAAATCTTTTGGCTTTCTACGCCTTGGATGTAGTAATAATTGTTTGAAAACAGGAGGGGAAGAGAATATTGCTTTCAAAAAAAATTATTTCTTTATTTATTTCTTTTCTTTTCTTGCTGGCTTTAGAATATCTTTTTGGCTTTTGATGCTTTGGATGTAGTAAGAATTGTTTGAAAACAAGAGGGGAAGAGAATTTTGCTTTAAAAAAAACTATTTCTTTATTTATTTCTTTTCTTTTCTTGTAGACTTTAGAATATCTTTTTGGCTTTCGACGCTTTGGATCTAGTAAGAATTGTTTGAAAACACGAGGGGAAGAGAAAATTGCTTTAAAAAAAGTGTATTTCTTTATTCTTTTCTTTTCTTGTTGATTATTTGCCATGTATCCAATATATTCAATGACTTCTTTTGGTTTATTTCTATTTTTTATAGAGTAATTAATGTATCTAGGATTTTAATAGAACTCTACTATGAATCAATTTTTGTTTTCACTTGGTTTAATTATTGGAGTTGAATTGTTTATTTTGTTTGAGATTAATGCATTTAATAATCTGACTAATTATTGATTAATTTGTGATTTTATTCTATTTAGGAAGAGAAAAAATAGATTAATATGCCTAATTACCATATGCACTTTGATGGAGCTGAGTGCAATGTGTTATTTTAATCTTGATTTGCATAGGAATATGATGAATTAAATTAATCTAATAATTTTATGAGATGTTACAAAAAAATCATAAATAATTAACTCTCTTGTTGACAATTCAAATTAATTAATTAAATTAGGTAGAAATCAATTATTATTTGTTGAATCAATAGAGGGAAATTAAAATCCTTGGTTTAGCATTGCATAGATAGTTTGTTTCTTTTACATAATTTCTTAAAGAAAACTTTGCATAAAAATTATTTCTTTCATTAGAAAGTGATTAAAATAAATTGATTAGAGTTATTTTCTATTTAAATCCTCGTGGGAACAATTTATATTTCATCATTGTATAACCTGCACAAAGTCATGAATTCAATACATAACTAACCAAAGACACACGTGCTATGTGGGCACATTTGAAACTTTTACAAAATTAATTTAAAAAATATTACTATATTATTTTTAAATAAAAACAATGAGTATTTATTACTTTTAACAAAAAATATAATTACATACAAATATTAAAAGTAATTTTAATTTTAATAAGTAAACAATTTTAACAATTAAATGGAATTTATTTCTTATATGATTTAAAATTTGTATTGAATTATAGTCTATGTTTTTCTTGTAATAATAAATAACAATAAATAAATATATAAAATTCTGTAAAAAATTAAATTAATTATGTATTATTAAATAACAAACTTTAATTCAAGTAGTATAATTGTAAATATATTAGAATTTATTAATATTTTAAAATTCATTATTTGGATAAAATTATACTTCAATACTTGTAATAATAAATAATAATAATTTTAAAATAATTAAATATTAATAAGCCCGGGCTAGAATTAACCACAACACAAAAAAGACTAAAATAGGATAAGTGCAAAAAGAAAAATCAGCATTTTAATGTAAGGGGTTGATAATATAAAGGAACCGAAAACTTATCATTTATCAATTTTTAATATTAACTAGTTATTACATTAGTAACTTTTTTTAATTAATTGTTATTTTTATGCAAAAAAAGTTATACTTATCAAAAGTGAACTTTTTTGAAATTTCTGATGTAGCCCTTTTAAATATGAAACGGTAGAAATATACAAGATAGCAAGGTAGGAAAGAAGTTTATTTCAAGGTATTCATCACACAAATTCTTATTAATAAACTATAATAAACTTCTTAATTATTAAATTGTAATTTACAAACAACAATTTTTTTAATTAAAGTAGCTAATGGTCTCAATGTAGGTTAATCCTAATACATGATCCCGATATAGTTTTAAGTAAGTTTTTTTATGCGAACGCATATCATTCTCAAAATATAGATTTTTTTAAAAAAATTGTTTTCATTTTATTTACTATAATAAATAATAAAAATATTCATTATGTTAAAATAGAGTATTTTATAAAAATGATGTTGCGAGCGTTATGCGAATTGTAGAATGCGGTTGTTCGGATTAGTTCGTGTGATATCGGGGATCATGCAAGAGCGCTCTTACCTACTAAAAAATGATCGTAAACATAGAAAATAAATGAAAGCCCTCATTGAACCTCAATAAATCACTTAAAAGCTCAAAATCGAGTAGAGAAGGCCGAGTTGAATCGGGGTGTGCCGGGTGGACTAAACATGCACGCGTGTAATGCCGGCAGTTTTGCTGCTCCGGCGACGGCGGCTGGTCGTGGAGAGTGCCCGGATCGACTAAACATGGAAAGGTGCAGCGATTGGTGGTGATACGGTGGTCCGGCCGGCCGGGAAACAACAATAATGGCGGCCGCGCCAGGACTTTACAGGCTTTTCCTGCCATGGCGAGTGCGGACGGCGGTGAGACTAGGTCGGGACTTAAGGCCGACAGAGAGGGGAACCGCTTGGACGTGATGGTATGATCATTGGTCACCGGGGCCTGCAAGTTGACATTGCGTGGCGGCTTTGGGCTCCTCTTCTTCTCCGGCGACACTTCGTGGGTGGATTCTGGTGGGTTCAGGATTTAACCGAGATTAACTGTCCCTCATTCTCCCAACTCCTTCCTCATTTTTCTTTTATTTATTTTTTATTCGCTGACGTGGCCGAGTCAATCCCATGCATACACGTTCAATTTCATTTTTTTAAAATTATTTTGATGCAGGTGGGCCCCACGCACCACAAACATACAAGCAAATATAAAATAGTAATAAAATTGCAACCCTGTACATTTATATTTTAAACGGCAGGACAAATATGTAACTAAGAAAACAAAAAAAAATTATATTTGTCAAACCAGTAGTCTTTAATATGCTAAAATTATATAATATAAGCTCAAAGACTAATTTATTCTTCTTCTTCAAAACCTTTCTAGCGAAGGACTTCTCAATGTGCAAAACAAAATAATTTTGAAAAAACTTGGTCTTTAGAATAATAAAAAAAATTTTATTAAAAATAAAAAAAAATATTAAAAGTCCGTTTGATTGACATAAAATATAATTTAAAATTCTTTAAGTTATAATTTGCAAAGAGAGATACCTATAATGTAGAAATTAGATGTTAAATTTGTCATAATTTTTTTTGGTTTTTACTGGCATTTTTATAAGAAATAGGTGGGGTCAAAATTATGAAATTTTTAAAGGGACCACTTTATATGAAATTGTATTTGTATCTTATTATAAAATATTTTAAAAATAGATAACTATGGATGGAAAAATCATTATTTTTATCGTGAATTATCATATAATTTTTTTATTTTTTTCGTGCAAACAAAATGAGCCTAAATAAAAAATATATATGTCATCATCTTACCCCAGTTCTTTGTTAGTACTCCGCGGTTGCAATAAGCAAGCCCACAAAAGTAAAGTTAAACATCAAGGAAAAAGTAAAAGAAAAACACAATCATCAAAAACTAAATATTGACTGCAAATCCTACATTCACCTAATTGAGAATAATTACAACTGCAATTTAAGGACAAAGTTCAGTAGGGGGTAAAAACCCACTAAAAAACCATGCATACAAGAAAAATGCTTGGCACCCAATCATGTAGCTTGGAGCCTGTTTCCCATTGCATATGTTTGGACTGAAGTAGGAGCCTCCAAATCATAATGTGAAGTTCGGGGATCAAAATCATTGCAAACTCAAATCGAAACTGCATTTGAAAGAGATTCAAACAGTGAAAACTACACAGTGTAGCAAATTATAAGAGCACATTTGGAAGTGAAGCCATTATTTAGGTAGCTAAAAGAAGGGAAAAGAGACCAAGGAGTTGTATTTCTCCTTAATTACAAAGCAAATAATTAGTGTCTCCACCTAATTGTCGACATCAATGCTCTGCATGTCAATGACCCAAAAGCTCAAAATCTCCTCTTGTTCAATACTTGCTTTGAAACTTCTACAAGTTTTGTGGATTAACAAGTGAGGGCAACTGCACAAGGAAGAATAACATAGCGTAAAGTAATATTTCTCTAGTTGTATATCTTTCATAGCTGTAGATTTTAATATAAGGTAAATTTATAAGGAAGTGTTTAATATTTACTTATATCTTATATCTTAGATCTTGCAATTCATATATATAAAGGTTCAGAGATCGCTTCTTTTGCTTTGTTATTTATTGTTTAAAAAACAAGTTCTATGTTGATATGAAGCGTTTCATATGACTGTTCATGACTATACGACAGACGCCGTAGACCAATATGTCAGCTACCTCAACAAGTTTATACCAGTTGGGTGTTCTTTTTTTCGGTCAGTTTGGTTAGTGCGAAAATAATATAAATAAAAAAATTCATAAAAAATAAAATAAAATAACATAAAAATTTTCCTTACACGTTTGAATAGTAAGAAAAAAATAAAATTGAAATATCATTCTCACATGCACGTGTCTTTCAAAATTTTTCTGGATTTTTTTTATTTTTCGTAAATAAAATATTATTTGTAAAATTTTTACATAGAATAATTACTTTACTAAAATTAAAATTTCTTAAATTCAAAGACATCCAAATGTAAGATAAATTTTAAGCTCCAAAGTTTACATTCCTCTTGTGTAATTTTAGGACTCAAAGAGATTTGTTAAATATTGGTGAGTATTATAGCCTCAAAACCAAGCAAAGAGAGCTGTTGATATCTGTTGTGTCATCTGTCAGTACAGTGAATATAGCTTAACTACTTCCTCTGTGCCTATGGTTAATAAAGGTCATGATAAAACTTCAAATACATATTTTGAAGTTTTTTGAGGCAGGCCACCGTTGTGATTGGGGGAAATGAAAGAGCATCGTTTAATTAGCGAGACCACCGATACTAACGGTGTTATTACTTTTTAATGGTAGACTGGAAAATTAGAGCTTACAGAAGGAGGAGATAGTCAGTGTATAGTTAAAAGAAAGTATGTTGCAGATAATACTCGAGTACCTAGTACTTACTGTAGTGGCTATGTGATCAGAATTGTAAGCTCAAGGAAGGCCTAGCTTAATATTGTTACGAAGAAACTTTCCTTTGAGTCTGTTTAAGAACTGAAATAGCAAGTGTGGCCAATATTTAAGTCTGTAAAATGAATCTGCTAGTACTCTTACATGCAATGCAAATCGGAGGAGTTATTTGATTGAGGATAAGTTAATGATTTGGGTTATTGAGTATTTGTTGTTTCTTAACATCTCGTGGAAGTTTCCGCCAAAAAAAAAGAATGATGACGATGAGGGGACAAGAAATGAACTAAAGGGTTCCTTCTAGTTTCTCCATTGAAGTCTATTGATCCAGGCACTTCGGGATCAATTTGTTCGGTTCTTTCAAGGGAGGATTGCTACAGCCAAACATGGCGTGAGTTGTCTAGCATAACCTCTCCCATTCCAAAAAAACCAAATATTCCCCTCAATTGCAAAACCGCATATTCCTTAGCTGCTTACTGGTTATGAAAAAGGGGGAAATTTTACGTCTGGCATTTGTTCTTTTAAAAGTATTAGAATGACATAAAACAGTCGATGACACATGTACTATCAGTCCGACTTAATTGAGGGAAGGGAGGAAACAATAAGAGCTTGGCATGATGTCTAATTAAAGGATAGATTGGAGTTGTTATGTGAAGGGAATATGTGAAAACGTTGGTACTGCTCGATGCTGGTGATGATGAACTTATCTGTTGCATAACATGTTAATTGCGAACGCAGAAAATTTATGATGCAGATTTGTAGATTTCACTTTGTATTGAATGGAAGTAAATATGTGGCAAATATCAACACTGCCAGTGTCGCACTGCCTTCTTTTGACAAAGAATGAGTGAAATATACAAGACAAATTTTGTATTCCTGTTTTCTCATTTAACTCTTCTTCCCAAGCTCAACGTGATATTGCTTGCGAGATGATAATAGCTAGAATGGCCAGATACTGCATGCAGCAAAAAAGAATTAGTAAAATGCACAATTAAGCGGGAATGATCCGTTTTCTACGTTTATCGCATACATTGCACTATTATGTGGCTTATGGATGAATATTAAAGACTGTTTCAAGAAATGAAACTTTCAACTTCTAAGAGAAGCACAGCGATTGCCGCTACAGATCAACTGTGTTGTCTATATGATACGTTTTATATTATTTGTGTCAGTTTGAAACATGATGCACTTCTTATAATGTGATAATGCAGTCTCTAAAAATACCGTCTTCCTACTAGGGTGAAAGAATGCAATATTTAAAGTCAAACCTTGATTGCTGGGAAGTCAGTCATAGTGATAGTGAGCCAACCAACATAAGAAAATGTCTGCATTCAAGTACACTTCATTATCAAGAACCAGAACTAATGGACGATTGGAAGAGAACGAAGTTTTCTGGAACTTCACCCGATTGCTCTGCCAATGATATTTCTTGCTTCTAACCATTGCTGGCCAACTGTACAAACTCATGTCTGTCATCTGATGGATTATTATCTCCTGTACAGTAAATCACTGACATTCAGCAAACTATGTTCTTGTCTAGTACAAATGTACCGAAGAACGTTTGAGGAAATGCTAGGCTTCAAGGGACTACTAACGTGAAGACGCAGATAATAGATATAACAAAGAAAATTTGCTGTGAATGAAATAGAATGTTTTATGCATTTAAAACATCAATGTATGAAGAAGTTATCTCCACCACACGACGGATTATTAGGATTTCCTTTCCCTGTAAACAAAAAGGAATTAGGTGCTTACTGCCCTGTCCCCGTTCTCTGCTAAATTACCGGCCTGTTTTACGAATGGCGTCATGATAAGTCATCCATATATCTAGACATTTTATTCTGTTTTTTACTGCATTCTTTTACGTGATAATCAGCCGTGCAATGAGTATCCTCGATCATCATCTGTGTTTTGTTGTCTACACGTATATGCATCACAAAGTTCTCACTATTACCAAACAAAAATCTAAGACAAGCACAACATTAATCAGGAACACTGCCTCCCCCAACCCTGATGGGAGATTTGTTCATGCGTATGAAGAGTATGTCACCCTGCGTTATTAGTAGGAAACAAATGGATTTGAAAAACACAGAAGGCAAAAACAGTCATACAATCATGTCATTAGGTAGATATGATGCCCACCCTGTTGAAACCAGGTTCCATGCTGCCGGAAACAACTACAATAGGAGGCACTGTACCAAACAAGCAAACTAGCAGCTTCCATGTCATGTGCACAATGGAGGAGAAGAAAAACTGTATATCAAGAAGAACTATAATTAACAAGTCTTTTAACTTAAATGAAGTAATAATCCAATGAAAATTAGACGAGATATATACTACCAAGGTTGAGTGCTTGGGTTGTGAGGCCATGAGATAGAAGAGCGTTTGCTTGGGTTGGGAGGGGATGAGATAAGAAGAGAGTTGAAAAAATTTTAGCTCCTCCCGGGCGCCGGTGGAGCCGGTGGAGACGCCGTGGCAGTGAAAAACTGTGGAGTCGGAAGAATTTTTGGGTCAATTTTTTTTTTAATACAAACACTAAGATAAAAAAAATTTGATGTATATTAAGTCTCACCATCAAACTGTTGAAACCAGGTCGTGCACCACTGTTTCGAGTTTTTGTCCCCCATCCCAACGGAATCCATCACTCCTCACCACAACCTGATGTGTTCTGTTCTCTTGTGAGTTGTTATCCCCCACGTCAATGTCTGTCTTGCGGTTGTCACTGTCGGCCTCACACACCTCCCCGCTCAACTTAGCAGATTGATGGACATTATAGGCTTCCATCAAAGCCATCTTCACCCTGGTTTTATCTTCCTCCCACCCATTCGGTGATACACCTGTTGATGATAGAGAGAACATTGACAATTACAAGCAGGCAAAGATTATCATTAGTTAAAAGTGTTTCGGCTGCTACTCACCATTAGCCAAATCCAGGAGGAAATCAGAAGGATTCATCGCACCCAAAGGAGCATATCCTAAACGAAGTAAGGCACGGCCTCGGAGCCTTTCCCAAAGTAAACAGGGTGGCCATCAGACAAGAGCATGACCTTATCAAACATATAGAACAACCTGCTCGAAGACTGGTGGATGGTCATCACCCCCGTCCGGCCGCCGGTAATCATCTTCGCCAGCATCGAGACAGTGGTCTGCGCCGTCGTGGAATCGAGCCCGGAAGTGGGCTCGTCCAAGAAGATCAGCCCCGGGTTGATCAACATCGCCTGCCCAATAATCACCCTCTTCCTCTCCGCGCCGGAGACCCCTCGGATGAGCTGCCCCCCGACCGAACTGGCCTTGCAGCCAGCCAGGCTGAGCTGCTCGATTACCGACGCCGAATGCAAGTCCTTCTACGACCAGGTGAGGGTCGCGGGAGGCCAGGCGGGCGGTGTAGTGGAGGGTCTCGGCGACGGTGAGGTGGGGAAGAGGACGTCGTCCTGTGGGACGAAGCCGATGCTTCGGTTGATGGCGTTGTTGAGGGGCTTGTCATTGTAGAGGAAGGTGCCGTCACTCCCTTGAGGATGAGCTTGTCCGCCTTCTCATGGCCCTGGGAGATGCTTGGATTGCGTAGGTTGTATGGAAATTCGGTTTTCGGCTTCTTGATTGTGGACACCACGTCCTTGAAATGATCCATCCATCATGGATATTCTTACAATCATGCATGTTATTCTGTGTTCTTCTTTGTTTTTTTGCCCCCTAACCACACTATAGCAATTTTTATTCTAAATTAAGAAGAAATCAAAAGTTCGCTGGTTACATAATGCATCCCCGTACCGACCGTAAATCATCACCCAGGTAATGATGACCAAATTTGATAATTTTATTATTGAAGATCCCAACGAATAAGATATGTTAATTTGCATTTAGATAGTTAGTCAATGAGTTGCATGTACAACTGTTTGCATGATGGACGCAACTAGTTTGCTAATCGATCGACAATTAGGAAGCCATTGAATTGAAAATCTAAATTTTGGTGATGCAAATCAGTAGACGGCATTAGGAGGAGACCCAATACGTAAAACTATGAAACATTTAGATTGCAGGGAGAAAACAACAGAGTGATAAAGAGTGAAGAAGAGGTGTTCTTTTTTTACCTCAAAAGCGATGGACAAGCTCGTTTTACCCAAACGTCTATGACATCTTCTTTTCTAATTACCGAATCCATTTCAAAGCCCCCCATGACTCGGGTGTGCAAAAGCAATCTCAATCAAACACCAAGCCTTCCACGTTCCTCTCTCAATCTCTTCTTATCGATCAATACGAAACCATATACACTTAACGTTTTGGTCGACATCAATTCACAGACATATATATATTTATCATATACATGCATGTGTATACATATTATATGTCCCTTCTCACCGGTGACCACCCTAATACCATCCTCTCTATTTGACGCCTTGGGCAAGAACAGAATGAGCACTCAACCAACACATATATATCGAGCAAAGAAAGGGGAGAAGCCTAGAAGGCATTCGTCTCTCTGTTCGTAACATCCATGCGCCAGCTTATTAGCCTAAAATACGTTCATCTATCTCTCCCTCCACTTGTTACTAGTAACGAAACATCTATAAAATAACACAAAAAAAAGAACAAACTGCTTCCAGTTTTTTCTTTCCTAGCTACTTGTTGGACAAAAGAAAACGGATCTCTCTCTCTCATTCTCCCTCACTCAAAAAAAAAAAAGAACTGTGAAATAAATAACCTAGTTTGGGCAATCTCTCACCTACTCTCTCTTTGCCCAGTCCCTCACCAAATTAGTCCTTCATCTTGGGATTGTGAGTTTGCCCCAGTTGTATATATGTTTTGCTATTATTATCCCCAAAGTTAAACCCGATGCTTGTGAATGCAGCCGGGGAAGCTTAAATTCCTTCTTTAATGGTGGTTTGGAAACAGTTGAATTTATTAGAAACGGGCTGAGTCTGGCGTTGTCTCGCAACATCTCACATGAAAAAACAAAGTTTAGAAACCTCGTTCCGACTGACAACCTTGAATGCAAGCAATTAACTATGTCGTACCTAAGATGTACTCACAGAACTTGGTTATGCGACGAGTATTTATGTTTGCATATATGTGAATCTATCAAGAGCTCGGGTGTAATTGACACTTCACTACTTGAGGGATACCATACCAATCCTCACGTATGATACAAATATATATAATGCATGAGTGGAGATGGTGTTTTTTTTTTGTGCGTGTTTGGTTCCTTATGTTCTCGCTGATATTTTTTTCAACAAGTGTTCTCGCTTATATTAGTAAGTAGTTATAGACAAGAACAAGCAGGAGTAATCAATACATGAAAAGAAGAGAAGACCTTTAACTATTACGTATTGAACCCATCTAGCACGTCAAAGCAGCAAGGTTGGTAGTTCCATGCAGAGAGAATCGGTCTTCAATATCTTGCTCATTTATGTTGCTATAATTTGCTTGATGCCAACAAATGCCGCCCTTGCATCCTCTGGGAAGAAGCTTCTGTTTTCGATCCAAACAACAGTATATTACAAAGAAGTCGACCAAAAGTGCGACAAAAATGGACGCAAAGGTAGCTATTGCAGAGATGATGAGGATCACGAAGCTAGAAATCCCAGCATCATGAGGGCCTAAACCCACCAAAAACAACATCTTCAATGCCAAGATGTGAACAGCCCATAGCGGCCTCCAATTTGCGGCAACGACGTCGCATACCTCACATCTGAAAAGCCCACAACTTGGACGAAGCACCTAAACTATGACCAATATCGGTTGTGACTTTCTCATGTTGCAATATATAAAGACAGAGTGCTAGGGAGTGCTCAAATCCAGGTTCAGGGAATGGAAGCTCATAAAAGAGTTCGGTCGCATCCAGAAAGTTTTGGTGTATTCCAATAGTGATGTCGTTGTTGAGGGGACAACTGAGTGATCACCCCATATATGAAGAAAATATTGAGCTAATAGCGTCCATTACAGGTCGGTCTACAGCCAACATTGGAACACAGCTTTCATCTACTACTGTTTGCCGGCATGACATGACCGTCCGCTAGTATTCATGTCAACTGGTAACTTCAAGGAGTCTTTATACGTTGCTAAACCAATTGAAACTAGTCTAATGCACCAATGATCTTTCCTTTTCACCCATTGTTATTTTTACGTTCGAGAATCAAATTAGTAATCAGTAACGGTATAAGCTCGATATTTAACTTACAGTAACTATGATCAGTAATGCTGTACCCAATATATCAGCTGTTTATTTGGAGCAACCAGGCAACAAGAAGTTAATGAGGAAATGTCGAACTAGCCCTGTAAATTACCGAGTGTAAGGCTTTGCAAAGAGTGGCTGTAACACCTAATATTAACATATTGACACGAAGGCAAAAAATGAGGTCAAAGAGCAAGTAAGCTACATATTCTATAGCTTACAACCCAACAATGGAAGCCAAATAGAAACTACTGTAGCAGACGGGCAGTAGCAGTTCTTTCTTTGTGGCAGGAGTGAAGCCACCGTATGAGAGACAGAGAGGATAACCTGGGCCGATGCCTCGGGACCATCCCATTATCAATTTTCTTAAAAAATAAAAACTTCCCCTCTTCGTGTCGTCCACGCCACGATCCCCCACCAATGCTCACCACAAAGCCCCCTCCATTGCCCACGCCCTCCGCCCACACCTCCCTCCTCGCCGCACGCATGCTTACACCCACACCCCTGTCCCCACCCAAGCCCTCCCCCGCACCCATGCCTACGCCTTTGAGGAAAGCGAGGACATTGATGGCGGCAAACGGCGTGGGCAACAACAGTGGCAGCATGGGCAACAATAGGAGGGAAGAATGGGAAGTTTTATTTTTTAGAAAAATAGATCTTAGACCATCCAATATAAAGGCAATTGCCCCTTAAATTATCCTATCCTGATCTTTGGCATGTAATTGTCAAAATATAAAGGCTGGTTTGGGAAAGGTTAGATGAAATGATCTTCATTTTTCAGTATCGCAATCCGCATTGCAAATAAACAAAGGTGGTGCAACTTTATGGATCATTTATCTTTTTATTAAAATTAAATGTTATTCATTCTAGTTCCAATCTGTATGAGCTGCGTCAAGCGAAGCCGACAATTATTATGATTACAAATAAAACAAAATGGAGGCAAGAAACCTTGGCTCGTTAAGTAAAAGACTAGCACACACCTTGTCAATATAAGCGACTAGGGTGGAAGTCTTGCCCACTTAATAATATGTCATGTTGGGTTCCCTATATTTATGTCCAAAGTCTCGCCTTCCTATTAAAAATAAATAAAAATTTATACTTCAGCCAGAACTAGAAGCAAGAATACATCACGCACTTACTTTGCAACTCTATTTACAGGCGAAGATTATTTCTCAACATCCGGACAAGTGTCTCACTTCCACGAGTTTGTAATCTTACGTCCACATTTTTCTTTTTACCTCTGTTGCTCTGACAAAAGGAAAAAATAAATCACTTAAAATGGCTGACTAGAACACATCCTTCATGCCAACTATTTCCACGCAACACGTTACAGAAGAAAACCCATTTTCCCAACAAATAGTCTCGAGCATAATTACCGTAACAAGGAATAAAAGAGTGAGCAATATTTTAAGTAAAACTCTGGTATTTATAACAGTTTTGGAATATTACGAGCAAGTTTTGCTAAAAATTGGAAATCCTCACCTTTGCACCCTCTTCCTCTATACCGAATCCGCTCATTTCCTTCCAAAGAACTGCCGATACCGGTGCTAGCTTTCTCGTTCTAGTAAAACAGAGACAATTTATGACTAACTACTCTGCATAAACTAAGAGAAATATACAATTTTTATCAGTAAAAATCTGACTCAAAATTTACTAACATAAAAGTAAAAAATGCACAGTTGGTGCATACCACTGCTTCGATGAACTTGACAGCTAAAATGGAAGCAAAGCAGAGATAAGAAGTAAAGCTAAAGTTAAGAGGAACAAAGTTGAGGCCTAGTAAAGAGTCCACTGTATATTACGGTCATCCTGGCGAGTTGCATTATCACACCTTGATCCGACTTAGATAATGATCTGCCTCACAGATTGACTTTACAATACAAGCACCCTGCAACTAAACCTAATCAAGTGCTACTCAGATTGACTTTACTTTACAATAAAAGCACCCCTCCAACTAAGCGCAGAGATTGACTTTACTCAGATAAACAAAACCAAAAATTTTTTTTATTTTTTATGGGAAAGTTATTTTTATAAGCTGTTTGTGCTACTAACAATGCTCAGGATACACTCACGTCAAAGGTTTACCCACTATGTGTCGCTACAATTGGTACAAATTAAAATTCAAAAATTTTGGTCAAAATTCGATCACGTATAGGAGGGCTAATTCTATGTTTATATGTTTACGCTGCGATCAAAGAAAATTACAATGGCATTCAGTTGACTTAAGAGACTGCCAGAAAATACATAAGAAAGATGGCCAAACCTTTGGGGCTTCTGTTCATGCAAAAGCACTATCGTAGGTGCTTCACTCCCTTTGTTATCCAGTTCATCATCAATTTGACCCCTCTTGGAGCAACTGTTTTCTATAGCAGATGACTCCACGGACTGAAACAAAGTAAAAAATAAAAATTAAAGCATAAGAACACAAAAAAATTTTAACCTCATCTTGCACTTTTACATAGTACAAAACTGACATCAATCAATGACCACAACGGGAATCTTACATCATGCACACTGACACTTTGCAAATTGTCCATTGGAAGTACAGTTTCCACAGCAGTAAACGTCAGAGGAACACTCAGGTTATCATCCCCTAACCTTTCATTTACTGAGCCTTCACCGGCTACTGGATGACTTGATATTTCTAGCTCTTCAGCATTCGATGACAAAATATGTAAGTCCTCACGATTATTTTCTAGCTGCCCGTAAGTAATATCAGTCAATAGTTGTCGAACAACAGATTATTTCATAATTTTAGAAAAAAGAAACCAACTTCACAACTATCCTTTCTGCGGCAATAAACACAAAACCCTGTGCGAATATCTAGCCTCTTCATATGGCTATGGGAAAACTCACCTCAGCATGCGAGAACATTGTTCTAGAAATATTTTCTCCCACAAGCTCGAGATCAGAACACACCTCTTCCAACGTTCTTCCATGATTCATCAAACAAGATTTGACATCTATAAGCTCTTTCTTAAGTAATGCATTGCGACTTTTCTCCTTGTTAATAGATATCTTTAGGTGTTCAACTTTATTGTTCGACTCCTGATACAAGGCAAATTAACTCAAATATGAATTTTTATTGAAAAGAAAAAAGAAAACAGTAACCATTACACATAGATCTAAGGCAGGCAGCGTGTAATAACTCAGCCAAATGCTTAGCAATGTGGAAGAGAATTAAGGCCACAAGGTTATTTAATAAACCTGAAATTATCAAAAACCCTAAAAAACGATGGATAAATTAGACCTAATTAGTTAATTAAATTATTACAAATTTGAGAAAAGAAAAACAAGCACATGAAGAAATGCCAATTTAGGCAAAACAATCTCTAGATGATGTATTAAAGTGGAGGCATTTTTGCATCCGCTCGTTAAATGTGTATTTATAAGTTACCTGAAGCTTCTGTTCGTATTCCTTCAAAATTTTCCACATTGCTTGCAAAAAACCAAGTGTCACCAGGTTCTGCCGCTTTTCTTTTGATAACTCCTTGTATAAGTCTACATGTTGGTTATCTTGAACTTTTGGCTGCTCTGGAAATATGATATGGAGATGCAACAATAACAGTCAAAGTAGGAAAGAAGCTAATTCTGAAATTAACTGCTGCCAAGAGAATACTCAAATTCATAAAAGATAGGACAAGGTCTAACACCTTCAGACATAACTTGTGGTTTATCACTTGCTGTGCTTGCTTCAATCTGTAATATAGATAAATTTGGGCATTAATGCACAAAGCAGTTTCTTCAGACATCTTATATACAAGAGGCACGAAATACCTTAATCACAAAAATGAAACCAATTAAGAGAGATGATTTATGAAACTTAAATGGATTTACTACACTTCTGGTCAAATCCATCTAAATTGACAAGCAGATTGCTATTGTTTTATAGAATCATGGTGAAGAATATTAATGGAGGGCCCACTGGTATGGAAGTAACAATCACAATAAGCTCCCGAAAGTAGTTTATGAAGCCTCACCTGAGGGCATTTTCTTCGCTTAAGCTTCTCAGTTCTAGCCAGAATAGAAGCTTGTCTCTTCAAATTAGGCACATCAGAAGAATCGCCAGCTTTAGAATATCTAGACCCACGAAGAACATACAAAATATATAGCAAAGATAAGCGCAGTCCAATTAACAATGAGATAACTCTGCTTTTCATGGCGTACTGAGTTTACTTGATGCTCATAAATGGAGAGGCTTGTCTGAGTAAAAAGGAAGTCTCGTAATAGTCCATTGCGCCAGGCTTTACAGTTAGTATCTAAAGAAAGAGAAATTGACATAGTTTAGATATTTAACTCAACCTTTGTTAGGGATAAGAAATGAAACTAATATCATCAAGGTAACAATATTTACAGATGTAAAGCAGGAAACCCACCCACTAACAACAATGTATCCACCCCACTAACATGAGGTATTGGAGCAACATCTCAAACACTAAGAAAAACAATGGGAAGAAAAAGATCTCATGGCAAGACTGAATACCAAGTATATCACTAACCAAAGTCATTTGCTTCTTGCCTTCCAGGTAATCTCGCAAGTACTTCGTCAACTGCCCAAAAATTGATTCATATTTAATTTTTTTCTATGGATAAAAACTACTAAAACACCAGGAAGCAGCCTGAAAAAATCAGAGCAAGCAGGGACTATCATTGGAAAAATTGAAAGAAGGGAAAAAGAGGTATTTCAACAATTTTATCACTGAAACTGAGAAAAAGCAATTAAAAATTTCAAGAAAACTGAGTCTATGGTATAATCACAATAATAAATTTGTTCACACTACTTCCTAAATTTAATTTCAATCTAACCAATATTTCACCATGTTTTAAGTTCGAAAGGTGCCTCACTTGTTACTACAATAGATCTTGGTCCAATTCTTCCCTGGAACTGGACACACAGGATACTTTGTGCACTAGGATGTCCTTTTTTATTTCATAAGCTTAACCTCACCATGACCAATGTTTCACCATGTTTTAACTCCAAACAAAGCCTCACTTTGTTTGTTCAGACAGCAGGTTTGAACTGACATTCGGATTTATCAGGCTGATAGGAATTATTGGACCTTTTCAATAGCATATAAAGATTGATAATTTCGGGTTAATCAACCTCCCTTAGCATGTACGTGCAAGTTGGATTTCACTCCGATTATTCTGATAAGATCATAAGACTAATGCAATGTTTGGCTTGGTTTGGTACACTCAGCTAAGTTTGGGGGATTCCATGAGGACCATTACTGAGATAGGCCCTATTATATGGTGCTTATAGGTGAAATAGAATCTCAGATCATAAAAGCAAATTTGGGCAGCGTTACTATGTAGACATCCAACACGTAAGAAAAATATTAAGTAGAATACTTAGTTTGAATTGAAATAAATTTTCAGGCATCAACAATCATAGAAGTATTGTATGTAAACCTGCAAAAAAAAAAATTTAAGTACAACAGTGGCATATTTTGCTTTTCAACTTTATAGTAAGAAAATCCTTGTTGGCTCAGAAAAAAAGCACTTAAAAAACAAAAAACCAATATGATTAATATCCAGAATGACTCATAATATTTTTTAACGCTTCAGAAAAAACAGTAATTTTCCGTGAAACAGCAAATCAATTTTGCTCCTTGTCCGTGACAAAGACTTTCAACAGAACATTATTTGCTTACCAAAGAGTAGTGGTAAAGCTTCTGCAGCGGCCTTCTAGGGTTCTTCTGGTGCTCTAACAAGGACTTAGAGACAATAAGCCGTGAAAAATTAGAGATGCTTAAAAAAAACAAAGAAACTGAAAACAAGAAAATTGGCAGCACATGCTACCCTTAAACATTGTCCGAAAACCATAGAAGTATTGTTGATGAAATTGCTCTCAAGCAATCTTGCACCCTACAATACATGCACAAAGTGGTCAGCTCTTTGGCTGGTCATTGATTAAATATTCACAAACTGCATTTCTTGGCACCTGATTTCCTGTTTTAGACTCTCTTTCAGCACCAGCAAGATCCACAATAGTTAGTGCAGCACTAGTGCATGAACACTCACCGGCATCTTCTCCCATGCCAGGAGCACTATAGATGCTAATAACACACTGTGATCGGCTGCAAGGGCATGAGTACAGGGAGGATAACTATAAGAAAAGCAGTAAACAGACAACTTGATAGATATTACCACACAAAACCCAACAGAGTGCTGTAGAGAAAAGTAAAGACAAACACAAAACTAAGTGGAAAAGAATGAACAAAGAAGTTTATTAAAGAGTAAAAACATTACCTACCTAGATTCATGATTTGAATTTGTTTGAGCAGTAGTCCGTTTTAAGAGTCCTTGAGCAATCACACATTGCGCCTCAGTTACATTGGAGACTTTGGCCTGGTACAAAATAAGAGAAGGCTTCCTAAGTGTCCATTCAGTTGCAGAGAGCATTAGAAGATTCAACTGACTTACCTTGCTGAGTCCTTTAAGGGTAGAATCTTGAATTTGCAAATCGACTCCACTTGATAGCAAGTCAATAGGCTTTTCTGATCTACCCTTGTCAGAATATATTTCAAACATTGATATGAAATAAGACCTGGTCATCCAGCATACAACGTATTATCATCCACAGGCCACAAGAGTCTCCCAACAAAATCAACACGAAGAGCTACTTTTTTGGACACTTACCTTTCGGATCCAGAAAGGTTGGAAGCGCAATTGAGCCCGAAAAGCCCATTGAGAGCTCGGGGTACTAATCCCGGCTCCCTCGGAGTCCCGAATACCGTGTGTGTCTTCCCAGAGCCAGTTGGGCCCATAGCCACCAACAGTACATTCTTCCTTCTCAGAAAATTTTCAACCATGGGTTCCATGAGAGAGGCATAAATCTCCTCCTACCGACACCAACAGCATACACAGATATCATAATCACAATCATAGATGATAGGACAATGCACCGTCCATATACTGCTTTAAATAAAAAGATGAGAAAGAACAAACCTGAGGCGAGTCCGTCGGGAACACACGGCCGAAGCCTTCGAAAACTTCTTGCTTGAGACGCTTCGTCTCCCTAATCGACGCCGGCGGCGCAAGAACCACCGAGTGCGAATCCGCAGCCACCAAGCATGACACCTCACCAGCGTTCGTCTTCGACTTCTTCGTTTTTCCACCGCCGCATGCCGGGCCGCCTCTCGCCGTAAGCTCCGGCGGCCGAATCCGGAGGTAAACCCGGAGGTTTTCAGTGGTGGTCTTGGCCGGCACCGCCGGCTCGGGTTCCGCATCGACAAACGGGATTACCTGCTGCGGCTGCCTCGCTCTACGGTGGGGATTCCGCCGGACGGTTACCGTCGGAGGGCATAACGGCGGGCTCGAAAGCTCCATTGATCCAAACAAATCAAGGAAATGGAAGAAATCAAGAAACGGAGAAAAGAAAATACGGCGACTTTATCACGGTAGAGAAGGATCTTGGCCTGGAAATGGAGGTTTTGGACGGTGACGGCGACGGCGACGGCGGCGATCGGAGGGGAAGGAGTCGAAGGGAGCGGGTGGCCGAAAAAATGGCGGGAACTGGGAACTTGAAGCGTGTCGAGGAAGCTCTTAGTGGGTATGGAGTTGGGTCGTCGGTCGGACAACGTTCGATGGGCAACTTGTTCATCTAATTTCTTTTTGCCACGAATTTATGTATCCATCTTATTATGATATTTTTTTCTCAAAAGCAATATCTGTGAGTTTTATAATCCTTTATCCCTCGGATGATCTATCTTTTTTTCCTGTACACATGATCAATCAGTAGCTATAAAAATCTAAATTATTATAATTAAAATTAATATAAGTCATATTACCATGAGCTGATCTTACTCCTAAAGTTCATGCTTAAGTGAAGTTGTTTTCAACTTTTAATTCAGTAATATATTTCAAAATATTATCAGTGATTAATTTATAAACATCGATGAGCCAAACTTTGAAAATTGGGCAGTCTCGAGCATCAAGACGTCCATACTCGCAAGATCGTTTAATCAACATCAAGAAGGTGACGAATATGATATTTAGCATGCAGCTTGCATGTGGTAAGAAAAAATAAATCAGAGGTAAGGCACTTTGGATATAAGGCTGATCTGTAAAGGACTTATCTCAAGTTCAGATGAAATTGGTAAATGCCACTGAGTTCTTCATGGCAACATGTGTGAGGCAATATACAGTACAAGTTCATTGGATTACATGTACAAAGAACCAGTAATCCTTCTGCCGTTCTCAGTCCCTTTATCTGACGTGGTTTTATACGTGTAGATATATATATATATATATATATAAAGATGTATGCCAAGCTGATGAACTTCTACTTGGCTGGCCTTCTTCTAATTTCAAAGAAGTAACTGAAAACCACCACAACAACAGCAATGGCCACTCACGCTGCACCTCGTGTCAGTCTGTCCACATTCATCTTTGTAACTGGTTTTCCATTATTCTTTGGGTCTGGTTTTTTATCTGGAATTGTAGCTGATCTTGGGGTTGGACTCGAAAAACCCAGTACAGATAGTTTCTTGTGCGATTCGGCATAGTCTCTGAAAAATGCTTCATCGCCTTGTGCACAGGAAGACGCTCGTGTTCATTACAGGTTATGTGAATCGAAATAATCAATCTGGGCCGTATTTGGACGATAAGTTAAAACTGGTTTTTGCAAAACTTTGAAAGGGAGAGAAATCGAGAATGCAAAAATGCACAGAGAGAGAGGGGTCAGTGTGTCTGCTTTATACTCTTTCCTCTTGGGGAATACAGATCGCATCTTGCACTTGGGGAGCCCATGTAAAGAATTTATTTGCCATTGTTTTCTGCAAAGAAAAGGATGCCTCCTCGTACCTCCGGTGGAGAAGTACGCCAAATAAAACTCCTTCCTCCAGCGGCCACCAAGTATCTTTCTTGTTCAGTTTTCATGCAAGACGATAGATAGCCATGATCCAATACTTTCAAAGTACGTCAAAAGGTGCATTCTCTTCTTTACCTAGTATAGTTTATCGTCTTCACCACCCAATAGGGGCTATCGATCCGAAACGCTATTTTGTTATCATGATAACATCGTGACCTGCAAATAATATCACACTGGAAACTTGCCAGACTAAAAAACTCAGTTATCCACCCACTCGGATATTGCATGTGGCTTCATCAAAACATTAACTTCAGCATCTTTAAATAGCGGCTTTGTTATATATAATTAGTTATACAACTTAACAAGATTAGTTACGAAATTCGCAATTTTATTTACAGACAAAATTGCATAGGGTCAAGAACACCAAGGACAAATAAAAGGGGCCAATTGCTCATCTAAATTGCCAGTATGCTTTCAGAAAAGAAAACCTTCAAGCCTTGTATCGAATGTTCATAATAGCTTTCCTTGACGTCATTTTTCTCCTACCAGTCCTCTATTTCATCAATGTCACTTTCTACAGCATCTGACAATTGATTATCAACCACTGAATCCGCAGCTTCCAATTCCATCTGGCATTGGCCTTCTTCCTTATGTGATCCAACACCTGCACTTCGATATTGAAGCCATTTGAGGGAGGGTCTGAGTTCAGTAGCTGTGACAGCAAGGTCTGTCAAGCTGAAACTATTGTATGCTTCAAGTTTATCTGCAACCATCTGATTCTGCAATCACCCAAACATAAATGAAGTCACAATGACGAAATAAAAAAGATATCACGATCCTAAGAATCACTGAACTCTCCCATTTCAATGTCACAACCACACAATAACCCATATATGTATCATTCATTTCTCTTCTGTGTTTAAAAGCTACCACAGGGAATTCAGCACAACCTATAAGTTATTTATTAATTACCATTTCGGCATTTGTGTTCAAACAAACACTCCACTTATTAACGGAAAGCAGAATTTTGTCCACAATACCCAATGGCCAACAGACAAGGTCTATTCAGCAATGCAATCATAACTTCAGAAGCTCTATGATGTGTCTCAATTTACATGAGGCATTTAATTATAATTATCTTCAACAAATGACATGTTTCCATGAATCCTTACGCAGAAATTGGTGTCAAATAATTTACCTTATTCCGCAAATATAAGAACTCAGTTTGCCAAAGCTTCGGAGTACGAATGGAATGCCACCTGCTTTCAGAAAACATCAAACATCTACAAGTGCAACGTGACATAAATTAGACATAAAATGGAAAGGCATAAAGCAAACCTGGGAGGGGAAGGGTGGGAATTCCCATAGAGCACACCACGAACGGCAACTAAAGCTGCAACTTGCTGAGGAATGCTGTCTGATTCATTCATTTCAGTTCTCAGCTGAGACCTTATCAATCCGGAAGAAGTTGTAGCATGAAGTTGGTCACATTCACTAAGATAAAATGACACGGTGCATGCATCATCAACTGCATCGTCACTAATAAAATCTAGAACTGCAAATACAATTGAAAGTGTCTTTACAACTCACAAAGATTGACAATAACAATAACTATAACAAGATGATGATGATGATTGATGATCATCATCATCATCATCATCATCATAATAATAATAACAATAATAATAATAATAAAACTAAAAAATTCAGATCTATTTCAATTTTTAATAATAATAATAATAATAACAATAAAATTAAAACATTCAGATCAATTTCAATTTTCCATAATCAAACAACTAGATATTATATCAACCAATTGAAAATTTTTGTACCAAACTAGAAAATAAATGCTTGACAGGTGAATCAGCATAAACATTTAATGCAACCAAATATGATTCACAAAATCGCTGACGTGACTCACCACTTTGTTTGTGCAAAAAATTCATGTTAAAAAATCACCATGTTCATAAAGAAAATCAATAAGAGATCCCGGAATTTTCCATAATCAAACAACTAGAAATTACATCGACCAATTGAAAATTTTTGTACCAAACAAGCAAATAAATGTTTGACAGATGAAACAGCATAAACATTTAATGCAGCCAAATTTGATTCACAAAATCAGTTGACGTCACCACTTTGCTTGTGCAAAATATTCATGTTAAAAAATCACCATTTTCATAAAGAAAATCAATAAGAGATCCCGGTTGTGCATGTGCTTGCGAGAGAACCTTTTCAGGCGCATCCATCTTGAGGGGAGATCTCAGATACCTCTCCTGCAGAGTAAACGAGCTTTTCCCTATAAGATAGCACATAATTCACAGATCAGAAAAATATTTTTAGTAAACTAGATAACACAATATATTGCATGACTGGCTCTGCACAAATATCTATTTTAGTAAGTAGGATGTAAGTTCAAAATATTCACAGTAAACTAATGTTAATTCACAGATCAGAAAAATATTTTAAATAAACTAGATAACACAATACAATGCACGACTGGCTCTGCACAAATATCTATTTACCAATTAGGATGCAAGTTCAAAATATTCACAGTAAACTAATGTTTGTTAAGTCAAAGGCCAGAATCTCTACGAACCCAAGTCAGAAGCTTGTGAAGCTTCTCTCTTGTTGTGAAGAAACTTCCCCAATGCATGAAAAAGTGAGAGTGTTTCATCCTTGCCAAATGATTGCAGAAACCTTGCATCAGAATTTTCCTCAATGTCAAAAGAATGCACTAAATCAGCATCCTCGTTTTCTTGTTGCAAATGGCAAGTCATTGTTTGGGCGTATAAAGGTGAAAAGACCATGTTGTCTGGCTTCAAACATAAGTACTGTAAAGTTGTTATTGCATGCCTAATGTCCCCATGACTAGCTTTTGCAATGCCATCCAAAAATTCCGAGCTCACTTCAAGCAACTCCGATTTACATATTCTAGAGAGAACCTTTTTTATGTTATTGCCAATAACAGGGTTGAAGGACACCTGCCACAAAAAGAGAGTAGAGAGTGCTTAGTTTAAAAGAATCCTACACATTAAGTCGGCTCATTGTAATTCAAAAATATACTTGCTCGAAGAAGGTACATAAGTTTGTGATGCAGGGCATCTATAGTATTTTAAGTTCATTTTCTAGTTAATTATGTTTTCAGAGACTTTTATATAATTTTCATATTTTTAGAGAATTATTAATTATTTTCGGATTTTGCTTTTATTAGGAATTCAAGTTATGCTAGAATTAGGGTATATCGTGTATAGTCTATAAATATGAGACTCAAATCAATAGTATGAAGTTTTGGTTGATTTTTGCTTGAGAATACAAAGTGTTGTCCTTGATCGTCCTCGTTCTTAAGACCATGTCTATTAATTCTACTGTTTTGTCTATTGTTTCTCCTCTTTCGTCTATTTCTTCCTAGTTATCTTGCATCAGTTTGTGAGCCACCCATTTATCTACTTTTATCGCTTAACGTTTAAATACATTGTGTATCTGTGCTTTATTCAATTGTCTAGAGAATAAGCCACAAAAATTATATGCGTTTAAATACATTGCTGGTACCTTACAGGCTCCTGCCCTTTCTAAATCAGATATAAGGGCTTCCTGATTCCGGGCATTGCTGTACATTGAGTCACACCTACGCAATTCAGTAAACAGGAAAACTGTTGGCACCTGTGACAACTGTACGAGAAGTTGAAGGCATTTACTAAGCCTTTTATAGGAAACTCCAGTATTTGCCACCGGAAGGTCATCAATCAAAAGGATGAAAGGTTTCTTAGAATTTTCTTTTGAGAATGAAGAAAGTGAAGGGTATTTCCTCATGCTCTCCACAAAAGACACGAACTCATCCAGCTTTGAATTGTAAGATATACCTGGGAACACAATAAACTGAATTACTAGCTAGCAAATATCATATTGGACTTGGCAAACTTACATATTCTGCATCAAAACAAACAAGGCAAGTTTTCCAAAAGTCAAAATAATTATCAAGTAGCAATCAATCACAAAAACCAGCTGACGCTCAAACTACTTTAATAGAGACAAGTGACAGAACCTTACTCTTACCAATGTGTTTATCTTGGCAAAAAAAACATAATTTGCAATTTTGCATAAACAACATATATCATTCATTCTGCACATTTCTTTGGAAGAAGGCCACAGTCAATCAAAGGGTTCTTCTCCAAACATTCAAAAAGAAAAATTCACTTACCAAGTAAAATTTTAGGAAAGCATTCAGATGAGATACTAATTCATTTGGAAGTAAAGTTGACATGCGCTCTTACATATTTGAAATTTGGATCCGGCAAAACCCATGCCTCAAAGTAATTAAAAAAATGCTCCACCCCAATACTTCAGCCTTTGTTACGTCTAACATGTACATCCAGATTTAAGCACAGACTTAAAATTACAGATCAAAATCATGCAAATTAGTCCATGGAATAAATGATTCACAGAGGCCAAATTTGAGGCATCTCAAATCTTCAGTCAAAAATTTAGCTACGTGCACTCAAATTTGGACTCAAACCCAAAACATAATTTTTTTCTTTACCCTTTGGAAGAGTTTTTTGAAATGCTACTTAAAACATAGGTTAGCAATCCATTTGGTCTTATTCACTTATGAAGATAAAGATCCTCATTCTTGACTAAAATTTAGCATACCTAAATTAGAATTATGCAAATGCTCTTGCCAAAGGGTTGGCGTGGGAGTTTTCCATTCACATACTTCCGATCCAAGCATGCCAGCTAGTACATGAATTGTTGTCTGCAAACAAGTAAAGACTAGTAGTATTCGTCAGTCCTTGTTAGACTATATTTTAATGTGGAGATCCATAGAAAAAGGTAATATATATTATAGTGACAACCAAAAAAATCCAGGATGGGACATAAAATTACTTTTCTAACAATAATTATCTGCAAATTTCCAAAATCAATTTAAATATTAGCTCATTTACCTCAAGATTCAATGTACTGATGCCACCACTTAAAATGTTCTGTGAGGAATAGATATTCTACATAGTGAGCATTCCTAACCTTTTAAGTACAATGTTGCATTTTATTACCAAAAAATACTTAACAATTTTTAGCACTATCACCGGTACCAGCATTTTTGTCAAAAAGTGGACACTAAGGAGGAATGGAAGTACAAATACAATGACAGCTACATTTGATTCATCAAGATTCGTGAATCATTCAAACAAAGGGTAGCATGTTTTAGTAATTATATTAGGGCGAGTGTTGACAACCTAAGAGTCTGCATACTGTCAGCCTCAGAATCAACAAAGGCGCCAACACATGATTTGCCACAAATCATTCAAGTCACCACCGCTAATCACACATGACTGCTTGTTTTTAAAGCAGTAAACATGACATGAGTTGAAAACACAATGGCACGCCAAAAATCAATATTGCAGAAAACTCTAAATTCAATCTCTATAATGCACAACAAATGATTCAATCTTCATCATAAATATAGCAGAAGTATTTCAGAGATCACACTCCATCAAAACAAATTGAATCCTCAAGATGTAGATAAAAGTACACAAAGAATGAAGACGTACTGATTTTCCAACTCCTGATGGCCCTACTATAAGCAGGGTAGAGTTTTGAAATTCATTCTGGCATAAACAAAGTCGTGCAGTTAGCATCCTCAATACTTAAAAGGGAGGCAATCTAGTTAGCTGAAGAGGGGAATGGTACAGAGGAAAAGGAAGTAATCACAGCATTACAATGAATTGCATATATTGATGACAATCTATTCGATGCAGAGTAAAAAAACAATCATCACACTTTTCCACCCCACTTTGCTCACAAAGGAATAGATTTAAAAGAATGTAAACAATGGAATTGGAAAGTACTCCTACAAGATTTGTAAAGACGGGATGAGCAAAATTAGCAAGGAAAACTAGGCAACAAACACTATACTGATCCATCATATTACTAAATTTAAAAGTTTAAACATACCCTATGAAGTCCTACTCTTTGCTCCAACCACAGTTTGACTTCTTCAGTCTACAAGTACCAAACAGATGAATGTCTGTGAAGCACTCGATATGCACAAACAAAGAAAAGACAAAAGGTAGCGTATGGGTGCCCCTTCCTAGGATCAGCCTATCTTCACTATCCATACCATCCATGATTACGTAGATAGCAAAAATTAGAACCCCAACTTAAGTGAAGATTTGGGGGTTCTAAACTTAGCATCCACGTGATCATTGATAATGAAGATAGGGTGAGCCTAGCAAGTGTCATCCCCATGCTACCTGCCCTCTTAAGAATAGAGCTCAAAATCATGCATTAAGAAAATCAGGTGCGACACCTTTTTCCTGTGAACAGGAAGCTCCACAACTGACGAAGGTTTATATTTGTCAACCCATAGCTCTGTTGATCCATCCCATTGCCGTTCTGATTCACAAATCAATTTGATGATCAATTTAGTTTGCATGCCTTAGCAAGCAACAGTCAATGACAAAAAAATACAAGTAAAATTGAAGAACCATTGCAACGACAATGAGGCAACACTCTTCCAAAAAATATATAGACCTCATTATAGATTACAAGGATAGGGAGTGATGAAAACCAATTCACAATTCCAATACAAATAGTTCATCAAGAGAGCCTCATCCTACGAAAACAAATCATACCGGGCACAACGTTGAAGCCCCGGAGTTCTTCCGAAAGCACGTCAAGATCCACCTGCACTGCAAGCGAACGGAGCATAAGAAGAAACACCATTTTCGCTCATTAAAAACACGTCCTCTTCCAGCATGCATCAACCAAAGAACGGGAAAACCAAAACCTCCTCGATTCCGGACGATCCCTTGGGTGGAGTCGAAAAGCGCGCCTTCTTTGCATTTTTCGATTTCCTCCCCGTAGCAGACTTCCTCGTCTTCGACTTCGACGAACGGAGCCCACGCCGCTCCGACGAACCCCTTCCCTCGGAGGAGGAGGAAGAAATGACCACAACCCGCCTCTTCCCCATCGTTTATATCCTCCACAACCTCACCTAGTATTCATCAACAACGAGTCAAGAACGCAACTTTCCTCCAAAACCAGCGCAGTCGGCGTCAGAAATGGAGAAAAAGGCTGGGAAGTGTACCGAGTAGAGCGGGAAACCTAGAAAAGGGACAGAGGGGGGGACGGGGGAACGCCGCCGTCGCCGGCGCCGATGACCGGCAAATCCCGCGTTTCGCGGAGGAAGAAGGGGTTTTGGGTTATGTGGCTTTCTGAAGAAGCTTATGTTTGTGACATCGGTCACGGTTTGTCCACTTGCCCGTTGGATTCCGCTGTCCGACAAGTCAGCGATAACTCAGCCTAGTGAGCTTAGGCTCACATAACGTCCGCTTGTTTGGCACAAAAACGATGTAAATAAAAATGATTATAAATAAAATACAATGACATTAAAATTTTAGAGATTTCTTTATACATTTAATTAGTAAAAATAAAAATAAAATAATTTTCTCGAGCGTGTCTCTAAAACGTTTCCTAATTTGTTTTTATTTTTACAATAAAATATCACTTTGTAAAATTTTTATGTAAATTTGTTTTGATTTAAATAACATTTTTTAACTAAATTTTTTAAATACAAAAAAATTTTGAACTCCAAATTTTACAATTCTATCACATCACGTGTGTAATCAGGAGCCTAAGTAGATCAAATAAAATTTGGGAAATTTTAAATGGCTCGATTTAGGCAAAATTTTTCATTACCCTAAATTATTTAATTTAGTATAGATTTAGAGTAAATTTATTAAAATTAAAATGATAAAGAAGCAAATAGACTAAAAAATAAAAGCTGGGTTGAAGCCCATTGCAATTATTTCTTTTTTTATTTTAAAGACATCTAAATACTAATACTAGGAAAAGACTTACTTGTATATTATTCAACCAAAAAAGCCCTCTCATCAAGCATTGTGTTTAGTGGTGTTATTTTTCCCCCCATTTCTTAATAAACTTTGATAACAAAATTTCTTATGAGAATTTTTTGTACACGATAGAAATTAAAATTGTGTTTGGCAAAAAAATGTTTTTATTTAAAAACAAAAATAATGTGTTTGACACCAAAAACATATTAATGTCATGTTCTTGAACAATTATTTAATCATAAGCGTGATCGTTTATGTCAATCAACGAAGAGCAGGCTGCTCATCGTTGAATCAAATTCAATAGCATTGCAAATGTTGATAATTAATACTATCTAATTGCTTGGTAAAAAAACATTATCTCATATTTGGGATGTCTTGATTTCCAGGTAGAGGACAGTTTATGATATTCTAATTCCAAGATCAAAAGAACGGATCAGTAGGAGAATTAGCAAACTATACAAAAAGTACTGGGTCAGCAAACAACCGAAATCCGGCCAAACATCTTTCTGATCTCCCGACCATGGCGTTGGCGAAGCTGCTCGCATATGCCACCCTTTGCATGTAAACCAAATTACAATATTGTTCTTCTCAGCACCATGCACTGGAATATAGAAACAATTTGGTTTTAAAAAATATAGGAACCCTTCTTCCTCATTTCTCAATTACCTTTCTTAATTCTCCTCTCTCCCTCCCTCTTTATGCCATTCTTTTCCATTGTTACCGATCTTGGTGAAGAAGTCCAATATATACAGCTCCTCTTCTTCTTCATCAGTGGTACTTCCACCTACATATCCAATCTGCACCACCACCAGCACAGTTACAAATAATATTCTATACTAAGCAATACCCACAAGTCTTCCAGCTCCCCATTGCTTGCCCTTTAGGATCATATACCATATAGTTATAAGTGGCGCACGGGTGCTGGCGGGGGTGCACCCATTGGGCAAAGGAGATCCTGTGATGATGACATGAATGGTCTCCTGTTCAAGCTCGTGTGCGTTGCACTTCTTGCCGGCAAAGCCGTCAGCCATGGCCGCAATGGTGGGGTTTTACTTATGAATATGGAAGGTCCCTCATCACCAATGGGACGAGGAAGCTTGTCTTCTGATCTGGTTCAATCCATTACCCTCGAAGCCCCGCAGATGTAATAATATATTTGTGTATCTTCACACTATTTGCAATAATTATTAATCAATGCTTTCACTAATTGGTGTTTTTCAATCTAATTAATTAGCTTCTTCATTTACTGGGTTTATATATTGATCATGTAATCGATCAGATGTGGACGAAGCTAATCCAGAAAAGCAAGCAAGATGGGTGCAATTGGATTCAGACTTATGTTTTTTGGATCATTCTTTAGCCCGTAGAAGGCCAGGTACATAAATTGTCAATTAATTCATTAATAGTATGATCACAAGTGATTGGTCGACAAACATGGATGGCATGCAAAGAAACATAAAATTTGTATATAGCTTTGTGTTTTCCTTTGATTTAATTATGTTTATCTAATGCATACGGAGAATTTATGACCATGCAGACAGGAGAATGAGCATAAGAAGGCTGCTTTCAACGAAGGATACGATCTTTCTGTCTCAGTATATTACGTACCATCTTCCAATTTGATATAATTTAAATTTTTGTTTCATTTTAATTTATACTCGATTTTTTAATATAAAATTTTCATAAAATCTAATTTTTTATTAAAAATTTTAGTATTTTAACCGATATTTAATAATATATTA
This sequence comes from Piper betle, assembly GCA_033002965.1. NCBI lineage: Eukaryota > Viridiplantae > Streptophyta > Magnoliopsida > Piperales > Piperaceae > Piper > Piper betle. Next base: position 41,689 of record JAURVB010004133.1, read on the forward strand.
ATATATAATGACGACAAAATATTTTTTAATATTTAATTAAATATTTTATTTATAATTTTAAAATCTAGTTGAGCCCGGTGTGACCCGTTGAACTAAATATACCCTTATCAGTTGTAAATCCAATATGGTATTCTATACAATATTTAAAATGATGGTGCAAACAGCGGGTTGCCCCAAATCCTGTTGCAAGTATCATTAGCCTAGCTAATATCTCCTGTTCATAAAATTGGTCATCAATTTTTTCAAGTATATATGATGCATATCAAATGATATATACGACAACAGAATGGAAGGAATTGTGCAGATACATTCACAGGGCCAAACAAGACATACAAGCCTTCTCTCAGGGCAGAAAATTGGACAGCTCAGTAAGATCAGCGAACTTGATCTTGCTGCTGAAAGAAATGGTTTGATTTTCAGTTTAATCCATGGTGTTTGCTTGGCGTTTGAGTTTGGTGATCCACCTTCACAAAGATCGGCAGAGGATTTGGCTTTCTCTGCTGCTTGTTTCTTCTCTAGAAATGGAACTATGATCAACTATTACATGGTATATTAATGCCCTCATATTGATCTCATACAATATTTCTGTCATATAATTTCCAGCATTGAAGTGTTCTTTTGTGCACTTTGTTTTTTGTTCTTCCACAAAAACAGTACTATGGTTGAACCAACTTAGGAAGGACAACTTCATCCTTTGTGACCACACGTACTATGATGAAGCTCCTCTTGATGAATGCAGTTGGACTCTTACTAATCGAACTTTTTTACAATTGGCTTATTGTTTAAGACATGGATTACATTTGATTATCAATATAGGGCAGTGGACCGTACGTAGAGTTGCTGGCATTCACCATGTAAGTATACAAGGTCTCAAATACTGGGACGTTGGATCTTTCACTCAATGAATGGGATCACAGGGTTGTATCTACTCATCAGATAATCCTACATATCAATTTGCCGATATGATCTCTTAAATGATTAGGATAAGATAAAGATGATTGTTTCATGCAGGTAGACTTGGAAGGGAAAAACCTCATGTATTTACCCGAGGAGGAAGTCACAGAGTTTCCTGGTCTGGTGCAGCTGGTAATAAGCCATTCACCTGGTACAAGGTCTGAAAGCATGGGCTGCTAGCTTTTCATCTGTTTTACTTCATCAAGAGCCATAAAATGGTTCTGAGCACAGAACCTCACTTCATTTCCATGGTTCAATTGCACAATTCAAATTGTACTCTTGCAGAGATATTTTGATGCACCGCCAGGAGGTGATCGAGTTGCCTTGGATATGACAAGCATGGGCAAAGGTACGGTATGGGTGAACGGCCACGGGATTGGTAGGTACTGGGTGACTTTTCTAAACCGCCTTGGAAAGCCTTCTCAGTCAGAGTTAGTACATTGGCTCCCATCATAATATAATTGATATTGCTAATTTTCTCAGACAGTTATACCTGGACGAAGCAGTTTTATAGACCTTGCAACTTGTGTTTGGTTCAGGTATCACATTCCCATGGCATTCTTGAACCCACCCTTCTAGCAACTTTCTGGTGGTCCTGGAAGGATCGGGGGGAACCCAGAACAGATCAAGTTGCTTACAGTAAATAGAGATGCCATTTGTAGCTTTATATCAGAAAACCACCCTCCTCATGTTAATAACTGGATGCTAAAACTACAGCTCATTTGGAGTGCCCTAATCAAGAAACAATTCAAGCCATTCAGTTCGCCAGCTTTGGCAATTCTGAAGGCTTCTGCGGCCACTTCACCCCAGGCTCTTGCGATGCTCCAGCTGCCAAAGATGTGGTAGAGAAGGTAAAGTTTACAAAGATTGTTTACCATTCTGCAATTTGCTCTCCTCAGTAAATATACCAAGCTCTTCTGATTTGTTAATTAGGCCTGCTTTGGGGAAGAATTCCTGTGGTATTGCAGTTCTTGCTGACAACTTTTGATCAAGCAATTGTCCAGAGAAAATGCAGAAGGCTCTAGCTGTTCATGCCATATCCGTCTAGAATCTTCTAATATTGCTTATATTAACCTTTTTCATTTAAATAAATAAAAATTAAAAATTTAAACAATAAAAAAGCGATTATAGAGGTATATATACCAGAAGTTCGGGGGAATTCTTTCAATGAGGTTCATGCATACAGATTTTCAAGCGTGTCCAAACACTAAGCAATTGTCCTCCCAAGCTAATCAACTCTTGAAACTTCCACTAAGAAAGGAGTTACATGGTTTGAATTATTTCCAAGAGCCTACAAATAAATAATAATATGTCTGATACATTAAGACCGTCAAGTTTTTATTTCCTTGTCAGCTGATGATCTTATTTTGCATTTTATTTAAAACAACTCGATACTTGTCAACACATATGCACAGGCCCAAATGCACTAATAATACATAGAGAAGGATATAGAAGTTCAAGTAAAGGCATTTCGAATATAAAAAAGTGGCCGTTCGATTCCAACAAAAGCATTATGTTTGTGTCAGCCCATTTCATATTTTTGGGTCCAGCTTCGTGCAGTTGCTTCATATTTGAACTTGTCAGCCTTGCACAAGTGAGCAATCTCCGGTACTAGAGGATCATCAGGATTGGGATCTGTCACAAGAGAACAAATGGACAACAGAACCGGCATAAAATCATGTTCACTTCGTTAAAATCCAGCCAAAACATCATACTGATCATCCTCAAGGAAGGAAGAAGCTCGCCTACAAATCAATCTTTGACATGGTAAGTGCAGGGCTCCATTGCTCTTTAGATGTCCAATCATATATTCCAATTGTTGTTTATGTTTGGGTGGAACACTTTTGTACTGAAGGCAACCTGACAAAATATAGACCAAGTGTGTAGATGAAAAGGTCCACCTTAAGCACAGGACATTCACAAAACATAGACATCTAAATCAGAGAGAAAGGAAGACCCTCTTAGGACTAGTCGTGAAGTAATTAACTCTTTCGGACCTTTGGAAGTTTAAATGGATAGACGGGTGGGAAATGGATGGTGACAACGAAAACACCCCGGGCAAGAGGACTATCATTGGGCCAAAAATGGTGGCCTGCCAATGAAACAAGTCATGGGCCGCAGGTCCTGTGCATAAAATGTTCAGAAACCAACTTCAAAAAGCAAAGACATGACAAGATATATACAGCCACTAAAACAACAGCAAGCAGAGTCCACAAGCAAGCGTAACCTAGTTTACCTGCACTGCATGAAGTCGGAGGGTCTCTCTGCAATTCTTTGAGCTCTCTGAAGATCCTCATGGAAGCCATTTTTGGAACTCTTAGTTGGAAGAACGAACAGGTTCCACTCACAAATAGAAGAAACTCTATTATAGCAGGCAAGACAAACACCCCATCTAAAAGTTCATGTCTATATATAAGGAAAAGAATAGAAATGGTCGAAGTCACCGAAAGAAATTTGAACTTGTGGTGGGACTCGGCATAGGATTTCATAAAATCTAAAAAACTTCAGAAAACCAAAGATCAAAGAGATATAATAGAAATCGGTCTTCGCTTTATCGAAAGGAGCTTCCATGCTTTCAAGAGACTCTTGAGTCTTGAGCAAATAGAAAAGTAGAAGATATGGCAACCACACCGTACTTTGGACCGCCTTGAAGATATCCTAAATATTCGAACTCATCTCGAGTGTAGGAGCCCATCATTCTCTTGGAAACTTGAATAGATCAGGGGCTCAATCCACAAAAATTCCAAACTCTCCCATTAGCCAATGGCCAACTAGACTAACATCAATAATAAACATCCAGGCTCCAGCAGTCAGCAAGTCTTATTTCCACATTCTAATCATGTATAGTTCTTGTGATGATAAGGATGAATTATCACACACTAGGCCAAATCAAGACGGCACAAACAATGGAGTGCAAGCATCTATCCACCACTCGATTCTCCAATTAGCATACATTCGAGAGTGTTGATCAAGGAGTTAAAAGGCGTTTTTCTCAGTTCCAATGAGTGGAATGATGCCCTTCGGAGACCTGAAAAAGGTGACACCGTAATCTACAATATAAAAAGAGGAAACAGACTATCAAAGATTTTTTTACCGCAACATTCTATCAAACATTGGGACTTCCAGAAAGTGTTATGCTCACGCAGCTGCTCAAACCAGAGGCTTTGAATTACATCGGCAGGCCTTGCTGCAATCTTCAAAACGCACGGCTCATGTATTCTTTCAATGATATTACAAATTTGGACAACATCCAGAGAGTGATACAAATTCAGCCTCATCCCATGTTTTGGAGCCCTACAATTTTCAATCAGATCACTGTACACTCGGGCAAAGTTGCTTCCATCCTCGAGTGAGATGATGAAATAATCAGCATGGGAACTGATGACAAGTCTTCTTCCTAGTAGCTTTCACATCACAAAATGGAGCATGCAGTTTGGCTCTTTCTTCTCTTATTTATCTTCTGCTTTGGCCGCTGGAGAACCACTTTGATGGCCGCATCGAAAACAGCTTTCACATTCTGTCCAGATCAGGAACTAAATGAGCATTTTATCATACGCACATATCAAATGCTAGAACTAAATGATTATGAGGAAAGTACCTGCTGGGTTTTAGAACTACACTCAATATATGCAGGAGCTCCAATCAACTTCCTCAACTCTTCACCCTTGATTGCACCAAAAAATAAACATTTCAACAAAATTCTAAATTTTGGATGAAATTAATAGTAGATCAAATCGGAAGAGAGCCATCAAAGTTGGAGCAACTCCTACAGAAAGAAGATCCGTTACATAGTCAACCAAAGAATTACACCATTTGTCCCCTTACTCCATTGCCAACCATCATACTACCTGAATTCCAGTCCCGTAAAAAAATAGCAATAGCCACAACCCTGATGAGTATGGGCAGATGTGAAATTATTTCACCCTAGAATCACACACACCTCCTCAAGAGAAAACTAATATATTAACAGAGACAAGCATCAAGCTTGAGTTTGGAGCATGTCTAGTATTTTCCTTATTTCTTTCCAAATACACAACAAACTCGTAAGCCGTTAACTAAAAACTTTTCCAAAATTATATTAAATTTCACTTTTTCTCATTTCTGTACCTGCAAAGTCGTGATGGGCACTGCTCCAGGGTGGTTGATGAAAAATTGATCATCATTCCGAAGATCTAAGTAGAAGAAAACATAATGGCTGACAATAGAGATAAGTAAAGCAATGGTTTTCTGTTCTTGTACAGTTAAAAAAAATAGGCATAAACAAGCAGTGAAGTAGAACAAAACACTAAAACAACCATATACTCTAAGATAAACAGTTAATGAAAGTTTCTAAGACAGTGAAAGGATGAAATATCTCTGCATAATCAAAAAGCAAGCATAAAGAAGCATTTATTGAATTGTTGATGTGCCCATTGTAAAGCTTAAAGTCATGGTAGTCTGTAGATTTTTTACAATATCAAAAGAAAAGACCAAGCTTTATTGTTCACTTAAATACTTATTCCCGGTTTCCTAGCAAAAAGGGGAATAGCCAAACGGGCATGCTATAAGACCAAAAAGTGTTATGTCTCCAAAAAGCTTTGGCTGCTAAGGAAGACATGACAAAGGGTAAAGGCTAGACTAAACATAAGTATTCATCATTGCCACAATCAAAATCAAGTGGTCCTGTCCTAGAACCCTAACCAATAAGGTTGTTAGGATACTATTAAAATAAATTAAATTCCCATATTTGACACTGAGTTCCAGCCAAACAATTGGCAAAAACCAAATCAAATTATAATAATATTTCTACAAGGATTAACATGCTCTGCAAATAATATTAGTACAGATGAAAAGAATGTTGAACCTTTGTTGCACTTTCAACTTTTTTGAGTCACATCAGGATGGCCAGGCCATTTGGTAAAAGTTTCATAACTTTTTGACAGTGTTAGATAACAACATGTAGGTCCATTAGGGTCATAAATAAAGGGATTATAAGCCAGCTAAGAAAATTGGGTATTAGTCATTGAATATTGAGAAGTGAACCATTGGACCCATTAAATTTATAGTCCACCAAAGTTTAGTATAAATATGGTCGACTTCCTCATCCTTCAAAGGACGCTGGTCATCACTTGAAATGGCTAAAATCTACCCAGAATACCCATTCTTTTAGTTTATCGTCAATTTTGTTTTCTTTTAGCCGTCCTAAACAGTGACCCCAGTTCTAACAGACAGTGACATCAATTTCATGGTGATAACATTCAAATAGTGATATAAAATCTATCTGCACCAACTCCAATCTGGTCACAACACGGGGTAGATAGTGACAATGTTTATGATTCTCACAAATGTTTATGATTGTCATTCGTGAACAGGGCTCAGGTGAGCAGCTCAAGAACAAACGAAAAAGCATAAAAACCATCTGTAAATGCTCACACATTCTTTGTTGCTCCTTCCCAAAAGAATTCAGCCAATTTAATTCTCATCATCTACACCTTATCCCGGTTAGGTAAGGGTTGGTGACACAAATTTTATATCACCACTAGATTGCTCCCCCATTCAAGTCCACAAATACAGAACGGAAACAAAGTGGCAAGCTTTTTATGCCAAATACCTTTCATAGTAACTCTAAAAAATAGTGCACCTACAAAATATCATACTGCAAATTAACACCATAGGGAAGGGACCATTTGTGAAAACCTTATCTGGAGTTAATGATGCGAAACATGAAACAAATTAACAAAAAGAAAAGAATTCTTCCCTGCAGTCTATTTGAATACAACAGTATTGCTATTATCAAAGATTACTGTGAAACAGAGTAAGTGGCATGTACATGCTCTTAACATTATGTACATTTGTAATGGAATACTAACTTTGCAGAAACACAGCCAATAAAGGAAGAAAACCAAGATGAAAATAAAGAACAAATAGATTACCAAAACACTATTGTATTATGTCATTAATTTCTTAAAATCTAATTACAATGCTTATAAAAAATAATATTAAAATAACCCTACAAACTTCAAATAGCAATTACCTCTATAATTCTAATTAAATCAGTAGTGAAACAACAAGGTAAAATTGAAATCTGAAAAAGTTAAGGAAATACCACCACATCAATCAGCATCACCACAAACTTTTAATAGAGTATGTATGTCCACACAGCAAGAATATTTGGGCACAAAAAAAAAGAGCAACATTAGAACAAGGAAAAAATTAAATTGTAAGAGAAATAATAATTATGCTTTCAGAAAAATACTAGAATAGCCACAGGCAGAAAAGAAATATACCACCAACAGCATAAGAATTAAGAAACAAAAAGCTACCAAATATAAAAGATCTAACCGAGTTTGGTTCCAACGAGGATTATAGGAACGTTCGGAGCATAATGTCTCAGTTCAGGAATCCACTGAATTAGGGAAAAAATTTACACCACAAAGTTAGGCAAATGGAAAAGGAAATACCAAGAAGAATACATAAAAATATCAACAAACATGATGATTACCTTCTTAGCAACATTCTCGTAACTGGCTTTACTAATTAGAGAGAAAGCTAAAAGAAAAACATCGGCCCCGGGATAACTCAGAGGTCTTAGTCTGTTGTAATCCTCCTGACCTGTTTATTGGTTCAGCTTAAGAAACAATTCAGGGAGTGTAACCAAATGAAGTCACAAGTCAACTATAAAAGAAATCTTTTCTCACCTGCGGTGTCCCATAACCCTAAATTCACAGTGTTACCGTCCACCACCACATTCGCACTGAAATTGTCAAAAACAGTGGGAACATAATCCTGCACCAAATACAAACAACAAGAAATAATATGAGGTGTTTCCTTGTATTTGTTGCATTTTTCTTACAGGTTGCAACACAGAAAACAAGTTCCCAGCCTTAAAAACAAAGAAAGTTCCATGAACCTTTATCATCGCAAATTCTTCCATGATGACACTAAACACCTACTTAATCCGGTAACTGAACAATCACAAAAATGTGAGCATGGCCTGAGAACAGGGATTCTGGTTTATGGGAAGCTCTTATTTCCATTTGATTAATAGCAGCAAAATGGAGCACCATACTTTAAATTGAGTAGGTAATTGTTAAAACCATGCCAGCGATGCCTAAAACAAAATCCTTTCCAAACATTGCAAAAACCAGCCGAGCTGCTTTTCTTAATGTAAAAACATAGCCATATATTTTTGCCTCTGCATTTATTTTTACCATCCAATCAAAATATCAATCAGTGAAGCAGATCAAGCTCCCCAAGAACAGCGGAAATCATCGGCCAAACATTTATCACTTCCACCCAATAACTAAATTTATTATTAGGAACCAAAAAATCAAACAAAAAAAAAGGATCCCAAAACCCTTAATGCAATAACAAGAAACAAAGCGTATGATCAACATTGGACACATTAAGTCAGTCGTATGATAGTAGCAGCAGAGGTGCTAACACTGCCAACTAAATTAATTTCCATTTAAACCCCAAAGAATCCCTCAATTATACAGTCCAGAATTTGCAAATCCAATAATAACACAAAACAAAGAATAACGTGTAGTCGATCGTCCTAAAAAAATGCTCAACAAACCTAAAAAGAAGCTGCCATGAAAACCTGGTCCGGGAAGCTAAGTAAAGCCATGATCATCAACTCGAACAGTACAAAAAAGGGAATGGGTGGAGAAAGAAGGGCTAACCGTGGGGAAGGTGTTGCTGGTGTAGGAGATGAGAAGGCAGGTCTTGCCGACGGCGCCATCGCCGACCGTAACGCACTTGATGAACCTGGATGCGCTCATCTTCGCAGCCGCGAGCTTCCCACACGCACAAATATCAGAAAACAGATGAGGATCGATGATTGATGATGAAGCTGGGAAGAGGAGATCATTCGAGCGGAATATGGAGAGATGAGAAACCGTGAAGTCGGAATCGGCTTTCCATCCAAATCTCGGGGGAATTTGAATTCCTGGGGGATTAATAAAACCGCCAATCTCATTTATAGCCGTAAACCTGGACTTAAATCTATATCTTAATGAATTGAATGATTATTTTTGAAATTTAAATCGCCTTAACATAATTTTTATACGATTCATATTCTAGCCTTTAACCACTCTACAAATATCTTATTCTAAGGGTATTGGTAAAACTATCAATATCATTTGTAATTGTAAATTTGTGCTTAAATCTACGTATTAAAAAGTTGAGTGATTATTTTTTAAAGCGTAAATTGTATTCATATTATTTTTATACAAACCTCTTAGTTTAATTTACACACCTCCTACCTTTGTCAATTTGATTTGCAGGTTAGTGGGCTTAAAAAATAAAAGATAAAATGAGATTTGTACTACATTTACAACTTAAATTAACTAACAAAAATAATTTCACTTACTGTAGATCAGGATGTCAATTTACTTTACAATGTACATTAAATTCACATTTTTACTAACCCAATTTCAAAACCAATTTTATAAAATTTAACATATATGATATAAACTAACACTGAGTGCTCCTTTAATATTGTTGTAACTTTTGCTCATTCAGATGAATAATATCAGAATATACAAAAAAAATTATGATGTCCCTTCACACCCACGTTTAATAAATTATTAAAAATTTATTAATCCAAATATCATTACTTAAATGTGTCTCTTTAAACAAAAATCAAAAGGGAAGAAAAAAAAACATGTTAACTATATTTTAAATAAGAGGCAATAATAATTCTAATTTGCCATGGGTAGGAACATTATTGCTTATATAATAACTTTGATAAGAAATGCTCGTATGGATAAAATAAAGAACGATTTGAATAGCATCTACAAATATGACGAAAACATAATTAGAGTACTTTTACGATAAGGCTTTATTGAAAACATTAGGAAATATCGAGAAAATTTTTGTTTCAACCACGCTTTGCAATTAGAGGTGTTTATAATTTATTAGATATTTTTTTATGAATGTCAACTAAGTATCGTAATTAAATTGATCCTGATTGTTTATTCATTTGACAGCTAAAGTCATTCTTTAATAAATGATCACTATAAGTGAAACTCAATATAATTTGATCAATCTTTTTTTGTTGTTAAGGTGGAGAACCGAATCATTGTTTTTCATCGTCAATTTGATAACCAAGAATTCTCTTTCTACGTCAATTATAATTGGCTTACAAGGATTCAATTTTTTCATCAATCAACCACTATTCACATTTTTTCCTTTTTCTTATCAATGAATAAATCTTTTTACTTGTATGACTTTAATGTTTCATAATTCTCAAAAAAATGATTTGATTGATGAGATTTTGTATGATATTTACAATGAAATCAATGATATGGATGATAATTATTTTAAAATATTTCTTCTTAGAACAAGCAAAACCACTGCCCAATAATACGTTGTTGCCAAAAACAAAACCGCATATTTCTTTCAAAGAATCTCCTAATTGTTCTAAAACAGCTAAAAAGAGATTATTTATCAAGAAAAATTTTAGTTTAGGTGTAGGAAAATAATATAAAAATAAACTCTCATAATTTCTCTCAATTTCTTTTATTGTTTACAATAAAATTTTTTTCTAAAATTATTATACCGACTTGCTTTGATTGAAAATATGTTATTTTATATAAAATTTATAGACAACGAAACACAAAGAATTTTTTTATATCCGATTTTTACATTTTTTTGTATGATTTCAGGACAACTAGACAGATCCCAAGTGATGATATGCCACTACCATCTTATAATTACATTGGTGTAATGCATGACTTTGTGCATCATATGCAGTAATCCGATAACTATTGCTACACATTTTAAGTTGGCTGCGGTGCCAAGCTGTTTGGCAAGCACGAAAGTTAGATGGTTTATTTTGCTACTGTTATCTAAGAAGTTGTCACTTTTCGTCGAGGTGCATACGGAATCTCAAGTTGCCCTCCCTCGTAACTTGTATGTATATAAAAGAGGGGTGATATTTACTTAGAATGGAAAAAACCATTGATTTGTAAGAATGCAATTGATCATAATATTTTATTTTATTTAGTTTTGGTGAGGTTTATTGGTATAATTTTCTTTGTAAGATGAGTTCATTGTTTATAAACTTCCTCAAAAGGTCGTCATCTTCACTTATGAATCAACAATTGTTATCTAATATATTGTAGATTTGTTATAACCATTATTGTCTTAAATTAGCATTTTTGAAGTCACTGAATGAATATATTGACATAGCCTGTGCATCGTAGAGGTTATTTAGCTAGTATTAATAAAAAGAGAATTCGATATTAGTCTCTTATTAAAAATAAAATATTTAACCAATTAAAATGTAATAAAAATAAACAATAATAATAATAAATCAAATTATTAAAATATATCTTCTCATTAAGATTTATTTGTAAAGTTAGGGTCAACTACAATCTATATTTATGTGATTATTATAAACTATCTTATTATTTGAAGATAATTTATTTATAAAATTAAAATTTATTTATAATATGAGATGGTTAAATATAAATATTATATATGGTCGTAATATAAACTATTGTTATTATTATTTGTGGTAATAAAGGTGTCAGCTGGCAGACGCAAGGCGCGGCGCGTCTAATAAACTTTCAGAGGAAATCGAATTGGTTGCAACCAAAATCAATTGGACGCCATATTTCCCTCCATTAAATCTCCATTCCCAGCCTAGGGTTTACCGATTCGCACCCTTTTCATTTGATCTTCTTCCCGATTCGCCTTCCTTTTTGATCCGGCAAGTCCCTGGTTTTGATTGCTTGCGCTTTCTGCTTTCGATCGAGGTACGTTTCGCTCTTAAAGATTGCATCTTTTTTCCGGTTTGGATATATCCATTGTCAGTTTGTGCTTCCTTTCATTGTCTCTGATTGCAATTATATATACATATTTATTTTATTTTTGAATGCACTTAATTGTTGTGAATTCCTGCCTTTTAATGTCTGGATTATTATTTGAATGCTGTGAATTTTGAGTGGCTTAGGTTTGTTTGTGAATTCATCGTGTTGTTTTAATTGATTGGGGGTTGGAGTTCCGATGTGAATGAAATAGTCATTTTAGGTGTTGGAATTTCTAACTACTTTTTTATTTGTTCCGTAAAGTGGGTTTTTTGGGGGTGGGGGGGGGGTTTGATCATCCTCAAATGTCCAAACATTGATCTTCGGGGCGGCTTCGTTTGATTCATTGGTTCTGATTGTAATCCAAGTCTGCGTCCAGCTTAGTTGTTGGGAATTTCTGTCTGTAAAACTTGTTTGTGTTATTGTGTGTTTATACTCTCTCACGCCAAATCGGCTCCGCTCCCTTTATGTAGTCCGTTACTTTGCTCTTTCATTCTGTATGCTCTATATCTGGTATGCTTTAAATCAAATTTTGGAAATCAAAGTAGCAATTTATGCAATTTTCCATACATTGCCGTCATTTATCACTCTGAGTATAGTTCTTGTTACCAGTCTGGATCATACTCAAATGTTGTTGGACCATAGTCAATTTGGGAGTTGAAATTTGTAACTGCTTCTTTCTGTGCTTGTAACGTTAAGTTTTTTTTTTTTGGGGGTTTTGTTCATCATTAAATCTCAAACCTTTGTTCTTCAGAGATGCTTCGTTTGGGTTTCTAGTCGATGTTTATCTGCCCCTTTTTTTACTTTTTTGGGTAATCATCATCAGGGCATATGTAATGAGTAGTTTTTGGCTGATCAGGTAATCATGGATGATGGCGAGTTGGAGTTCTCTGCCCAGGAGGCATTCTCTAGTCCAAATGCAGGTGGTCAACTGCTTCCCAGCAGCTACTCTATGGATAGCTTCTTGGACGAGATCCTAAAAGATGCTCACACTTGTACACATACCCATACCTGCAATCCCCCCAATGGCCCTGACTATGCTCATACACACACTTGCTTTCATGTCCACACCAAGATCCTCCCTGGGCCATCTAATGAGAATGCTATTACTGATGACACTGCAGAATCCACTCAAAAATCTACAACGAAGCGTCCGCTTGGCAATCGTGCAGCTGTTCGCAAGTACCGCGAGAAGAAGAAAGCTCAGACAGCTTCTCTGGAAGAAGAAGTTCATAAATTGAGGGTCCTCAATCAACAATTAATGAAACGTTTGCAGAGTCAGGCTGTTCTTGAAGCGGAGATCACAAGGCTTAAATGTTTGTTGGTTGATATTGGAGGAAGGATTGATGGGGAGATTGGTTCATTTCCTTATCAAAGACTGGGCAAAGGAAGATGTGAAAAGATTATGAATCCAAATGTGGGAGTTCATCCAGTTTTATCTGGTGGGTATGTGTTGAACTCTTGTGATTTGAGATGTGAAGACCAACTCAATTGTTTGCACACTGGAGTGGAAGGTGGCGTTCTCGATGGGCAAACACTTGGTTTATGTGAAGTTGGTAATATACAATGTCCAGGGATACTGAGTTCTGGTTTGGAGTTTGAAAGTTGTGAACGTTTGAATAATGAACCCACCGGCATATCATCGTGTGGCAGTAAGAAAAAAGGTGACTCCCTGTTTAAAAATGTTTTTTTTGTTATTTCCGTAGTTTCTACTTGTGTGTCTCTGTGGTTTGTGAAGTTTATTTTATTGGATTTGTGTGGGTAGTTTTTGCTGTTAATGTCTTTGTGATTTTATGGTTTTTTTTTTGTTTGTTTGTTCGTCTCATTTTTGGGGTTTTCTATTTTTTCCTTGTGCTTCTCATGAACAAATCTGTATTCTGCATGGTTACAATTTGCTTTGTTATGCTTATAGTGTGGATTGTAATAGTTGGCTATTTTTTACAGTGTGTCCACCAGAAGTTTGAAATACGGAGTTTGTTGGGGGATATTCTTCGTAGTTGATGACTTTAATTTACCGCTTCTAGAAGAGAAAAATCACTTACGGGGAGCCTGAATTTACATCAAGCTGTCTTTCATGCATTTGTTGATTGGCTAAGCTTTGACAGCTGAAACAGTTTGGAGCTTGGAAGTATAACTTTATATAAAGAGTGGCTGATTCGAATGGGTTATCTCTCCTCGTTGCGTGTATGGTTGGGCATCAAGAGCGATGAGATGCCCTAGATTCTTTCATTAAAAGCTATGGATCTAGCCTGCCCTATCTTTTTGTGGTACTGTTGTGCTGGTGTCGGTGGTTGCTATTGTTATATGATTTAATTATATATATATATATATATGGCTGTAATTTATGAAATCTTTATTTGGTTTTTTTCCTCCAAAACAAGCCCCCTTGGTCGTATTAATCTTGTAAATAAAGCAGTTTGAATATACTATATTTTTACGTTCCAGAGACCAGTGGAAATGTAGTCTATTTCTTAGGTTTGGTGTTGGGTGTGAGAGCTAATATCCAGAAAGATTTTCATTTTGGTTTGTGTTGAAGTGAACCTCTTACTTCTGTTAGCAAGCAGTCTGTACTTCTGTTGTGATTTCGATCTTCCCCGAAGTTGAAGTATGGAGATATGATAATGTTTGGACTCTGGTTACAAACGTCTCCCTCGTTATTTTGATGAAACATAGTTGATTAACTAGCTGAAAACAAATAACGGGGAAAAAAAGAAGGAAAAAAGAAACAAAAGACAAATGACTGACACCAATAGTAGATATCTCCAGATATCAACTTATTTACATCAGATTGGTTTAAAGAAAGCTAATTTACACCAGAATCGTTACAACCTGAGCGAGATTGCTAGAGCGATTCACTCTTTTTAGGATGGAGAGAAGTAGTATAAGCACACTGAAACATAGTACGATAATTCTTCAAGAAATTTCCACTGGGAAATTTTCAGGAGAACTAGATGCATAGATATTAACTCAGTCATAACCTCCTCCAAGCTCCTATAGCCTTAATGCAGGATGCTTTACCGAGATTCAAGCCTGTAAAGCCAACTCCGCCGAAGTTCCACAACCTTTGTAGGCCGGCGTACAGTGGCCACTGCAACACATCTGCGTGTTCTTGCACTTGTTCTTGCAGCTACCGCAGTTCCGATGGTCGCTGTAGATGTTGACGCAAACTTTCTTGCAGCAGTAAGGCCCCGGTGATCCGCTAACATTACAGATCTCGGGATCACTCTTGCAGGTGATCTTATGCTCGAAAAAGAAGCTGCTCACCCCTCGGAGAGAGGTGAGGTACGCGTGCAACGTTGATGCTTCCTTCTCGCCTTTTACTTCATCCTCCACTTTCGGCTCTTCAACTGCTGCTACCATGGTCGTGGCCATCATAAACAAGATGGTCAACGCCATGGCTGTCAGGAAGATGGTCTTCTTTGGCGTGGACATGCTGTCACAGAGAATGGAAGACTGAGCAGGTGGGGAGTGGTTGGGAGAGGATGATGAACTTGGTGGAGACTAGAGGTTTGTAAATGATTTTGATTTAATAAAGATGGTATTGGTAACGTGGAGACGCTACAGTGGTGGTTGTGAATTATTTTGGGATGGGGATTGATCACATCAACCATTACAATAAGGCCAATGACTTTTTTAAGATGGGTCCTTGTAGAACGGTGAAGGGGAGACAAATTGCTGGCTGGGTGTCGTTTTTTAGTGAAGAGGCGGGAATTCTTTATAGGAAAGATTGATGCAGATTGAGACCCATTTCCCCCATGAGATACACACAACCTTCGTCATTATTGCTCTTGCATTATTTGGAATGCTCTTGCACGCACTTTCCATATTATTTAGAGAAAGGTTCATATGACCGTATCAGCTTCTCACCCTCACTTCCGTTGTTATGCCCCCGAAGAAGGAAGAAGGAAGAAGGAAGAAGGAAGCAGGGATGTGGGAGTGAAGAGAGGTAAACTAGAATGTCAATCAATTTAAGACTAATCAGTTTAGTATTGGTTGAATAAACCGCACCTAAGTGAAGGGCCGTTGATCTTAGTAGATAGATGATAATCCATTCACATGATTGGAATTTAATCTCTTCCATACATATGATAAAGATCATACAAATAAACGTACCTAGAACCCTAATTATTTACAGACCGGAAGATAGTCATATGGTTAATGGAGTGTTAGGTATACTTTCTTTTTCCTGTCATGTTCCACCAACTGGACTACTTACAACCTATATATACTTACATCACTTTCAGTTCAAACAGTGTAAATTTCAAACTGTACATGGAGAAGGCAATTGGGCAAGGTGCCAAGAACAGCCTGCACAAGAACACGTTGATTCAGGACTCCATATACTGAGGAGGTGGGGGGCTTGTTTTCGTCTTCACAGGTCCTCCTGCATGTTCATACAATGTCTTTCATCATTTTCCACAATCAGTTACGTTACTTTCTTCTTAGGTTATCGGTGGTTGCACATCTACGCCAATTGTAATGGTCAGGAACAATTAATCTTAAGCAGTAGCAGTAATACCATAGCTAGCTCCACGAATTTCCACTTCTCGCCATTCTTGAACAAGGGCACAGCAGCAACATAGCAAGTGAGAGAGAAAATCATCACAGAAGCCTCCCTGTAATAAAAAAAAGTCAAATTTTTTTTATCTGAACAAGGAGAAATAAACTAGAAATTCTCAGGCAATAGTGTAGTCTTCCATTGTAAAGAGCATCGGTCGGCGGAAATGCAACAGGAAAAATTCATGGAGTTGACAAGTAATGACTTCCCTCCGTTCTCTATACAGGTCTAGTAAATACATCGACTCGTTAGATCTAACCCCCTAACTAAAATAGACTGTTGCTTACATAAAAGCAACATATATATAGACATCATTATCAGCAAGTTCATTGTTCAGAGAACAGAAAACGATAAGAAGAAAATCACCGTGATGTGCAGCATCTTTCGAAGTTTCCCTCTTACACAGCAAGTGTAACAGCAGCAAGAGAGTATCATAGAGTATGCCATCAGTTCATTGCATGCTTCTCCTGAAGCTGGCAACCAATGTAAAAGACTTTACATTTAAATCATCAAAACAGGGGTAAATGAACTCATGAAACCATCATGAATATCCATATGCAAGTAGTACACTGAACACAAGAGTGGCACCTTCTTCTACATTCTCGACGATAGTTACAAAACGAAAAGATGGAATTAGCACAACAAAACTCATCAGAATCTTCTTGCATCTGAATTTCCTTTCTAGTTTTGTTTACAGGACAATTAACACATCCTGCTAATGACATCAAGATACACAGCTCCTGTTGGGTTCAGCCAAAAAATTTGGGCCCTTTGCAATCTAATGAATACTCTTAGTATTGATTGGCATGGACAAGGAGTTAGACACATACAGAAAAAAAGGAAGTTAGAAAATTGTGAGGCTGACACGAATTGAGCGTTTACAATGGTTATCTGTTTGGTATATTTTAAAGTAATGGCTCCTAAGAAAACACAATAACTTGCCAACATATTTACTCACACATATGCCTGCTAGTGGCCACTGTTGCAATCCTGGAGAATGTCCCACAAGGATAAAAGAAAGTCTTCAAGCCTGAAAAAAGCAAACAACTATTATCACATCTTCTTGGCATACTTATATTGCTGCACCTTGGACAACATTATCTAAAAATGATCTCCCACTTAAAAATTAGCTAACAAAGTAAGCCGTCTAGCATCCAGATTTTGAAAGCGCTCATCCCCACCAATATGTGCAACCAGATTAAAATAAGAATAGGTTCATAAACCCTCCCTCTTCCCGGTTAGATTCCAGCAGCACAGAACATTAATAATAATAATAATAAATCCATAAATGAAATTAGAAGAAAATCAAATGACAATTATAAAGCACAATGAGCTATTCCTGAGTCAGGGATGCAAATGTTTCCAGATGTTAAGCTTTTCCAGGTACTGTAAATCAATGCATTCAGAAATAAATATACTTCTCCTACTGATGATCTTAGAGACAATATCAACAGCCACATTTTTATAATGAACCTGGTACTTATTCTCTTGGTGCTATCTCGATGAAATGAAGAAATTTCTACTATAATACTGATGACTACTGCAAACCACAACGGAAAGTATCTTTTGTCAAAATAAGTTAAAAACATGGTTTGAATAGCGGAATTTGAAGCCTTCAACTTTTAATCAAACAGCAAATTAAAATAAAGCAAATGCAAGAATGAACATGGCTAACAGGGTGTTCATATATGTAAATATGAAACCATTTATGGATGCAAACACATAAATTAGTAAGTTACATATGAGTAATCATGATTTATTCCATGCAGAAAATATGAGTACAAGCATAGTGTGAAGGCGTACATAATGCTGGCTCTGAACAGCAACCAAGCAAATCTGAATGCCATTCTTCGTGTCCATACGACTCACTAGATGACAAAAGATCCCGTGTCGAAGAAACTGAAGAGCAATTTCTGAAACAAACAAAGTCAGCAATATTAAAACTTTGCAGATGATGAACTATTGAATTTGAATAGTTCCACTCCGCAACAATAAACCTGGTTGTGGCATAGCCTTCATTCCCCTTTGGAACAGAGCTTTGATGGATGGCATCTTCAGCATCTTTCTTAGGATTTGAATAACTAGAATCAACTTTCTTTGATTCTTTCTGAATTAAAGATTCCTTTGGAAGTGTATCTGCAGCAACCTCAGTGACACCAATTAAGTGTTGGATGACTTCACATTGGCCTACATCCATGTTTGCTTGCGATATTTGTAGTTCCACCTGCAATTTCTCATTCTCTTTTTGGAGCGCTTCACCAAACGCCAAATTAGGATAAGAACAGGAAAGTGATTTCTTTAGCACCATTGTGTCCTTTATTGAGCGATCAGGTTTAAGAATTACATCTTGCAATTTCCTGTCTTCATCATCCAATGTGTAGTCACGTTGGTCCTTTTCAATATCTTCCAACCTATCCTGCAAAAATACAATATCATATGTCATGGACTTTGTACGGGCAAAAAGTCTTCCTTTCAAGGTATGTCTGTTTTCTAAACCAAGAAAATGAAAAAATGTTGTTTTCTAAATCACTATTAAACTATAGTAAGTAAAGTAACATGTAAAACAGTGGCCAAAAACCAGATGCAAGGAAATTTTCTATGGCCAAAGAGTAGCTGCAACCGAATTATCTTCACCAACTTCCAAACAATGGCACAGTATAAGTACCAGACACAGTATATGATCAGACGACTTCAGAAGAAATTTGCAACAACTTACCCATACGTATACTTAGACCGGCAATGAAAAAGGAAAATTATTACAGCTGAAGATTGTATTAGCAAACTAGCTGAGGCATGCTATATTTAATTTATTGAGATTTAAATTATGGCTAATGATGCTTCCTAACAATAAATCATTTTGATTATTTGTGACCTCACTAGGAAACATCACCAGCTTCAGATCATTCATCAAAAACGCATTGCTTGCAGGTTCCAAGTAGCAAGGAAGAAAATAACATTGAATGGAAATTCTCACTAGTCAAAGAAGGAACAAATACTTATCAATCCTAAAGAGGGAGAGGCAAAAAAAGGAATTCACATGCAACATACTCTGACTCGTGCATTATCCACAAGAGTGATGAGGGGGACGATCTTCAAGTAACGATCAATCTCGTTCTGCGCCCTCCTAAACTGATAGACAATGTTCCACCCCATCGCAAGAAGATAAAGGTAGCTCCGATCCTGGCAGCTGTTCACAAGAATGTAGGACCTCCTCAACGCATCCTCGAGCTGCTCCAAGGGCTCTCGGGTCTCGGGGTATTTCTTGAGCTCCGAGATCTTGAGCTGTTCCAGCAAGTTCCCGATCAACTTGAGATGCTGCGCGAAATGGCGGCAATTCTTCTTGTGCAACCGGGCCGTGCTGGCTGCCTTGACGATCATTCCAACCAGTCTAACCGCGTCCAAGCCTGTGAGCTGCGCGACGTTTGCTATCTCCCCAAAGTGTTCCCAACTTGAAGCCATAGTTCTAAGCACTCAATGCTAGTCCAGTAATTTGGTATACTCAATAAGATAAATATGGGGCAATAGAAAGTGGAACTCGTTATGCTAATCGGTTTTTCCAGGGGGAAAAATAACCAATTGAAGCCAAACTGCAACTTTCAACGAATTCAGAAGTTTTGGTACTCAATCAGATGAATATGGAGCAATAGAAAGCGGATGAAACTCTTAAATCTAGTAGCTCTTCATGGGGAAGGAAACAGATAATGCAAACACTCTTTCAAATAGCTGCATTGCAGACAAGAAAATAGGAATAACTACCTAAATGTTTGATGAACAAGGTGGAAAAGATAAGATGAAGACAAAAAAATCACAAGCATAATCAATCCAAGTGCTGTTCTTCATAAAATACACATGAAGCCAACGAAAACGACCAGACTCGGATGAGATCTTACCGACAACTTGTGCAGTTACTCAAGAAAAACCGCGCGCTTCAAATCCAACAAAACTCAACCTCGTGAGCCATGTCCATCCGAAAGCAAGGACTTTCTTTTTCATTATTATCAAACTGACAGGAAAAGGTGCTCACCTTCCACAACTCAAATTCCACCACTTCCTATACCAACGAAAACCACCATTCCACACATCAAGAGGAGACGCATGAAAAATCCAGGACAAGACAGGAAGAAGCTCGAAAACGTACACAGTTCTTTGACAGTCCCAGCAGAGCACGTCAGTTTGCCGGAGCATTTCTGGATTCGGACACAAGCCCATTGCAGAGGCTTCACATGGGAATGCAGATTTGTCGCCTCTTCGGTTGCTCAATTCTTCTCCTGCTCGGCGATGACGGCAGCGGCGGCGGCAGTGGAGAAGAAGCCAGCCAGCAGTGGCGGGGGCGGCTCCGGAGGTAGACGACGATTCATAACTCCTAAGTTAAACCCAGAAATTTCTCATTATCACGAAAATGCCACTTCCCGCTATATTTCTGACTCTGCAATGCCGTGAGTATCAAAGTTTTTCTTTTCCATTTGTTGTAGACGTTTTTTAGCAGAGCGACAAGGGACAGAGCAAGCAGTAAAGAAAATCACGGATCGATGTCATGAGTCAATGGTTATTACCAAAGCATCAATGACCCAAAGAACGTCATTATTAATTTACTGTAGCCCCTATTTTTCTTGCTTTATTGGTAACCCAGACACTCACGAGTGTTTGACTCTTTTCGCAACCAATAATTCACTTACAGTTAAAAAGCACCTCCCACACTGCAACCTATTTCATTTTACTTATGACACCAAGCTATTAACATAGTACGTGATTGGAGTTTAGTCGACTTCAAGTTGTGCTATGTTCATTAACGTTTATATTTTATATTTTTACAATAATTTTTATTTTAAGAATTCAAATATCTTACTATGATATAATTTTGTTAAATTGATTTTTATTGAGTCAAAAATATTTATTAACCTTTATTAAGTCAAATATCGAGCGGACTCAAACTTTGAACGGCCCCCCTCCAGTGTTTGAAGGTGTTTGAGGCTGCTAAATAATTGAGCAAACTAAACTATAATGTTATTTGATATTTTATTATACATAAATAAATATAACTAATTATAATAAAATTTATATGTATATATATATATATTATCTTAATTAGAAGCAGGTAATGTTTATGTCTCAAACTTTACTCTGGACTGTGACAACCTTGTTAAAAAATATTACAAATATAAAATAAAACACCCTTACTACCACTATCCTTAGTACGTAGTCAATAATAATATTTATTTATTATGTAGTTAATAATAATATTTATATATAATTTTAAATGTATTTTGATTAGGCAAGTGATATTATGCATATTATTCTATTATATTATGCATATTATTCTATTATATTATCAAGTCGAGTTCGAGACGAGTTACAAGTCGATTTTGAATTATAACTGAGTTAAATCGAGTTGAGTCAAACACTGCTTTACTTAAATTCGACTTGTAAGATTTGAGTTAGAGTCAAATATTTAAATGATGAGTTTTAAATAGAATTGAGTCGAACCGAATGCCAAATATTCACGAGTTGGCTCGCTTAATTAGTAGCCATATTAATATTAACCAGCTCTCACTATCTACACTGTGACATAAGTACTTTTATTATAAAAACAACTACACTAAGATATGCATAAATACAAAATAAATGTGTGTGTCTCTACAATCTATAATTTATTTATATCTTTGATAATAATATATAAAATTAAAAACTTTTAATCCATTACTGGCACTGTCATGTACTTATTTTATAATATTATCCTTCATTTTTTATTCACTAAAGTATTATTTTCCTAATGAAGTTTTTAAAATTTAGTTTGTTACGTGTCCTCCAATTATTATATAATATTATCTTTTATTTTTTGTTCATAAATTTAAATTAAATTATAATTTTATCCTTTTATTGTTACAATTAAAAATAAAAAATCTAAATCATTTAAGATTGGGCCCTATAATAAATCAATTATTCAATAAATATACTTTTTAAATTAAAAAATTAATAAATGTAAACTATTAAATAATAATAATATATTAAGATTTTAAAAAATTAGTAGAATATATAAGACTATAATAAGTAAATATTTATTGTAATACAAATTAAGTATTACAAATTAATATTATAATTTTTAATTGAAATATATTATATTCTAAGGCACGTGAGAATAGTCAATTATAAGAGTAATAAATAATTAAAAATTATATTATGCTACTTATCACATAGCCAAACGACAGTAATTTAGTAAAAATAAAAAAATGATTAAACGGAGCCTGATTATAATTTCGAATTGGTTTAGAAATAATTTTGGATTGGCAGTCAATCAGCAAACTAAATTTTGTATTGTTATCAAATTATTTAATTTTAATAATTAATTTTGAAATGGTTATATGCTTGAAATATTATTTTATACGATTAAGTCCACTAAAACATAATGCAATTTTGATTAGTAATGAGCCCAAAAAAATGAAATATTTTAATTTAAATCAATTCAATTTTAATCTTAATTTTATTACAAAATTCAACGACCAAATAATTATTTGGAAAAATATTATAAATAATCAAGTTTTAATATTTTATATTATAAAAAACTAAAAATTTTAAATTTATATTAGATATAACTATATCCCAATTTTTTATTTCACATATAGTCAATTCAATTTTAAGAATATTTTACTCATGATAATTATTTTGTTGACATAAATACTTTTGCTAACTTTAAATTTTATCAAACATACAGTTTTTGTGTTTTATATAATGAATGATGTTTCATTTTTTAAAAAAATATTCATACTAAATATACTCGATAAACACATATTTTAATTTTTAATAAAATGTGACAATTTCAAATTAAAATTTTGACCACCTAAATGCACATCTTTTTTATTTTATTTTTTTAAATTTTTGATGGCTTAAAATTTAAATTTCTTTTTAATTGTCCAAAATTCAATTTTTTTTTTTACAATTTAGCACATCAATAATATATTTTTATGTGTTATTTAATATTTATCAGTTAATTTTTTATTTTTACATATAAAGTTAGTAAAAATTATAAGTTTTATCTATTATATATTTTGGTATTAGTAAAAATAAATTTAATAGGTATTTTTGCCATTATTTAAAAAAATGATAAAATTTGATAATAATTGGTATGAAAATTATAAATATAATTATTTCTGATATAATTTTGTAAATTTCACTATATTTAAAAGAAAATTTTAATACGTGACTATTTATGATATTTTTTCTTATTACTAATTTGTTTGGCCGGACGGTTCAAAAACGGACCGAATGCTCTTAACACGTGAGCCGTTTACACCAACCAATACAGAGGTGCAACGTGTCTGATACGTCACGTGGATAAGTTTGGCATTGGCGCGCATATTTACGCGGGAAAGTAAACCTTAGATATCCCCGAAGGGGAAAGGAGGGAAGGGGATCGACGGCCCTCGACCTCCTTCCCACTTCCATCGCCGGCGCCGAGGCGTTTTAGCCGTCGCTTTGCTTCTTCAAGGTATTGTCTTATGCTTTCTTTCGTTCACGTTCGTTCCATGCCTCGGTGGGAATGGTTTTTTTTCTCTCTCGTTTATGTTCTTCATTGTGATCATATCTGCTTGTTTTATTGTTTGCGTGTGTGTGTGTGCGTCTTTTTTTTATCTATCTTAGTTTCTTGTGTTGGGAATCGACCTCGGGCTTTTTCGTTCTTCATGGGCGACTATGCGAAATTATTAATTATTTGACTGTTGAATGAATTTGGTGGTTCTTAATGACGATAAGATATTTCATGCTCTCACTTCGTTTGATTCTCTGGTGACTTTGTCGTAAGTTTAAGATTATTCTTACCTGTTGCTATGATTGGATTGATGGCATGTAGGATTATTATTATTGCCATGTTCAATTCGTGGGTTTTCCAGACCTGGTTTCAGGGGGCCGAGTTGTGACTTCTGGTGGCAGTGATTCAAGTACTTGATCTTTGAAGAGCAATTATATTGGATGTCTAAGCCTGTTATGCTTTTGTAAGCAGTGAACTACAGGATTCGTTTCACTCTATTTGGTAATTGATTTTGCTATTGAGTTGTGTATTATGATATCCAGCTTGAAACTAGCCATATAGGATGCTGCCTGAACTTTCCTTTTGCCTTTGGAGTTTATCTTAGTTTAAAATCAACCAATTGCTATTCTTTAATTACTCTTCTTTAATATAATTGACAATTATGCACATCATTTCTGGCTATCATGGATATATGTTTAGGCGTTGTTTTAGACGTACACCTCTAAAACAATATAGATATATGTTTAAGAGTACGATCGCTTCTTGCTATGTTTATTTTTTATCAAAAAGTGCGTTAATCTTTACAAGAGCTTGTGTGCAGGTCTAATTTTTCGTTTCTGTCAAGGTCTTAACAACGTGGAAGTGTCATTGTTTCCAATAGACGAAAGGCTGTGGGACAGAACATAGTAACAGCATGGGGAAAACTTCTCCAAATTATGAGAAGTCAATGAACTGCAAACAGAACAAACAATCAGATAGTTCAAAAAATAAGTACTTAAAGCCGGGAGCTCTTGCTCAGCTTCGTCATAATCGAGCTGCCTTAAGGTTTTGTGCTGACTTAGGCAGAAAAAGGGTTCTTGTTAGTGACTCAAAGAAAGTAAATGAGGATGTGCTTGAGACTATGAATGTGGATAAAGCCCCAACTTTGTCGTTTGGAAGCATTACCTTTTCACCAATTGTGCCTTACAGTCGTGCTACTCAAAAAGTGCTTCCAGGAACACCAAGAACACCTCCAGCCTCAGATTGCATATCTGACTCAAGACTGGAATCTCTTCCTATGGAAATACTGGTACTTCTTTCTTCGTACGCATTTTTAAATCACATCATCAGCATCTAGACGATATCCCATTTGGGCGAGGGTTTGCTATATGGATTTTAAGTGGTGCTTTCGCATGTAAATAACCAGAGTAGGTTAGTCATGTTAGTAGATTTGACGAATTTTGCATTATTGTTTTGTTAGGTCAAAATTTTGTGTAACTTACATCACAACCAACTCAGGGCCGTTTTCCATGTTTCTCAGAAAATAAGAAAAGCAGTATGTATACCAAGCATTTTTTGATACAATATAGTTATTATAAAAGGTGCAAATGCCCTGAATTTTGACTCCTTTTTACTAGGTGCTGCTGGCCCGTCAGTATTACTTTAACTATACCACACCGGATAGGTCGTTTCAGGAGATGGTGAATGCAAAGACGTCTTTGGCAACTGAACATTGGGCCCTTAAAAGGTTTGAAACTGGTCACCTATCTATAAATATATATATATATATACCTATTGTCTTTCCCTCCATATATACTATTGTTGAACTAATTTAATTATTTTTGCATAATTTCACGTGATTAGCAGCCATGCAGATGGGAAGAGGAATCTATGTCCAAGTCCTCACACTCCAAAAGCTCCTCGTCACGGACCACGGCCACCTTCACGTTTCAACGAATCCGAAATGAGTCAGCTTGCCACTGTCCTTTTCCAAGAACCGCCCTATCCAGTGAGGTGCATGATGTCTCCCAGATTACCGAAGTCTGACTTTAAATCCTTGACCTCTAATAGATATTTGCTCTTTTATAAAGATGAGTTGTGCCAGGCTGCTGCTGAAAACAAACTAAAATGACTTCTTCTTGTAGGGTGTGCTCTTTTTGTAAATGGTTTTTCCCATATATGAGAGGGAAAGTATAACTGGTTTTGTGTAATGTGTGTGGCTTAAGAAATTATAATTAATTTTCCCCCCAAAGTTTTTTATAGTAGATATATGATTTGATTAAATCATTTCCTACAGGTTAGTGAGATATTTGTTGTAATAGTATATTGTTGTATAGCATTACCTGTGATTTCGCTATGAAGTGGTCTCTTGCAGGTCAATGGTACCGATTTTCTATAGGTCCTTTGCTAATCCTATCCTGCATTATAAAAATTAGGTGCTTTGTAGCTTTTTTTAAATTTTTGGCAACGCATTGCAGTACGTATAGGCCTTAACCCAAGCGGTGTTGGAAGTTGTCACCTTTATTTCCCTCTTTCCTTGAACAAGCTTTACTGCTATTGATCTCAAACTATTGATGTGTAAATCGGCCGATTCCGTTCGGAATTGGCCGGTTTAACTCGGATCGGTGGCAATCCAATTTAAAAAACCCTTTGAATTGGCTAGGCTCGAATCGGTTTACGAATTGACCCACTCAAGTCGATTTTTACCCGATTCGAGCCGATTCTGGCTGGCGGCAGTGAGGGTGGTGACGGGCGACAGGGGGGTGGCAATGGTGGTGGGGGATGGGGCGGCGAGGGAGGTGACTGGGCGAGGGTGGCGACGGGGCAATGGGGGGCAACAGGGCTGCAAGGGCGGCTTTGGGGTGGCGGGGCAGGAGGCGAGGGAGGGGGGGGGCGACCGTGGCGGGACAGGGGGCAAGGGTGTGTGTGTGTGGGGGGGGGGGGGGGGTGCGACAGGTAGGCGAGAGCGGCAACAGGGCGGGGCGGCGGCGGCAATCGGGGGAGGATACATGGGTGGCAGCGGGGGGAGATGGGGGATGAAATATTAGTGGCATTTTCGTAATTAAAAGTTGATTCAGCTCTGACTCAAGTCAAAAATAATAACTAATTCTAAATAATTTTAAAAAAAATCCAAAAAATATGAAAAAATATCGTAAAATATAATACACATTATAACATAAAAATTATATCGGAATGACATATTCTATACTAATAACCCACTAATTTTGACTAAGTTGAAATTTTTGTATAAGATCGATTCAGGCAGATTTAATTGGACCGATTCCTGTTCGATTTAGACCGATTATGATTCTGATTTTGACTCCTTCAAAAATCGATTACGATTTTGATTTCAATTTTTTCAACCCGAGAAGCCAGTAGTAGGTAGTGCCTAGTAGCCAAGGGCAAAATTGTGCAAAAACAAAATTTAAATTTTTGATTGAAACATGTTTTCTGTATTATAAAGAAAAACCCATTACAATCTTGGTTTATGCATGGGTTCCCTATTTTTTCATTCGCCGATGGTGGCCAACCCCTTCATCCCCTACATCTACAATGTTGATGATCTTTCTACATTTCTTGCTTCCATCCATGGTTGTAAAAATTGTTCGATTCTCTAATTTAAATTAGATCAAAAAGATTATACTTTAAAAAGGATATAAATCGGTCATAATAAAAATCGATCTATGAATTAGTTGATTTGAGTCGATTTGTGAATCAACCGATTTGAATTGATTCGTGAGGGGCACATGGGATTGGGTTGGGTGGTGAGGGCAAGCGACCAAGGCGACAATGGGGGCAGGGGCAAGGGGGTGCGAAGCGGTGACAAGGGGGATAGTGATAGGAGTCGGGGCAATGATGCCCTAGCTAGGGGTTGCCCAAGTGGCGGCCTTTGGTTTGTCTCAGCAACAACACGTGGTAGTGGAGAGACGACGAGATCTTCAGAACAGAGACGGTAGCACGGTGGTGACGGAATTGCGTTGGGAGGGCTCATGAACTCGCCGCTTTCTTTGCCCAACTGCTCACCAATTTTGACTGAACTAATAACAAAAAATATAAGAAAAAATCTTATAAAATATAATACACACCATAACATCATAATAATATATTCTATAACTAATAACCCACATAAATTATTCATTAATTTTGACCAATTCAACTAAAGTGATCTTATTCAACGTCAGATCCGATATTTTCAACTTTGCTTCCATCTCAATTTACCTTTTTTAATTCAACATTAATCTGGAATTTTTTCCCCCATAGTAACGTGGAACCTTCACCATAGATACAATCCCGAGATCGCTAATGAGCAACCGAGAAATCCACGTGCGAAAGAGCGCCAGGGAGGATTACACGTTTTAGCACCACGGAAATGGTCAAGCTGCCCAGCACAGCTTGCCTGGGATTTGTCGACGGCAGCATGATCCGCCCTAAGGCCGTTACTGCATGGGAGTGCTACAGATGCATTATATATATATATATATATATATATATATATATATAGGGAATATGGTATCCAACGACATCTAAACGAAAGCGAAGGTTAATTGGGAAAATTAGTTAGCTTTTATCAGCGTCGCCTGGAGAGTAACTTAGCCCAACGGACGCTATGGAATACATCTCGGACTTGTGGGTGGTCTCATCCAGGAGAATGAGCTTCAAAAGAAGAAGCAGTCGCAGGTGAGCAGCTTCATTATTATTATGAACTGTTCTCTACTTCTATGATCTGATGTTGAATTGCTGCTAATCGGTATGCTGATGCCATTTTTGTTTGACATGATTTCGTGTTATTGCTTTCAAGATCGTTCAATGGCATTGCTGCTGTTTATTTATAAAAATTTGTTCATGATGAAGTTCACTTATACCACCTTTTTCTTATTAATGTAGCTACTCGATATGTGCTTCATTTTTAATATCAAAATGTGTAGGTTTAATGGAAGTATGTTGGATCATGTAGCAATCATCACCTACGTCAACAATGTTATTTTTTACGCTTAAAATTTTGCCTTTTCATTATTCTCTCCCCTCTTTGCCTGTGGTCGGTGGTTAATGGGATCCCCTGCTTGGTGCCAAAAGATGGTGAGCTGCTTGAGAATTCCAGTACAAATCACGACAATCCAGACAAACATACACAAGTGGAAGAGAATCAATCTTGAGGCGCCGACGAATTATGAACTGAAAAGCACCCCATTTTCGTCATCGAAGATCTACTAGGCGTTTTCCGCTGTTGGTATTTGGCTTATTCTAGTTGAAGGATTATTGTTTGTTAAGCTTTCATTTGTTTTACTTGTATATCAGCAGAGGCTGTATTTCTGTTCCTTCTCTAAGGCTTCTCTTAAACATCACGGCAAGCTTTGAAATGGGAAGAAAATTTGTTTTCCTCTCTTTCTCTGGATAAATACCAATGTAGGAGCAAGAGCTGGACGTATACGAAGCCATGCCATGTAAGCCAATAATTTTTAGGACTGAGTTAAACCAGACTTAAACCAGAGAGTTGGAAAATGCGGATTTTCATTGATCAATTGGTTCTACTCGATTCTTATTTTAATTTTTCTGTAAAATGTCAGTATGTTAGGTGCAACTTCTGCTGTTGACAATGCACAGCCTTTTCCAGCCAACCTTTTGTTCGAAGCAACTTAGGCGGGATTGGTGAGTTTATTACAATTCGAGCTTTTGTTTCGTTCATTGAAAGGAGGGCATGGAGAACTTGTTAGCCTACGTTCTGCATCCAAGGAAAGGGAGGCTAAGTGAAGGCTATTCCCTTCGCAAGTCCGAGAGATCCAATCTAATTAAACGAATTTCCGAGTTCTTCGCTCAAGAATGTCTTATTGGCAAGATAGCAGCAGATGATCATGGTATGTGCTGTGTTTGCCTGTCAATGATGAAGGCTGGCGATGAGGCACGCCTGCTGAAATGCCGTCATTTGTTTCGTAGACTTTGCATTGACCGGTGGTTAGGCAATTGAAGGAGGACCTGCCTGCTCTGCCGGCTTCCGGTTGATGATGGGGCAAAAGTTATTGCAGGGGATGGTGATATGGTTTTCCTCCTTCCACGTTGCTGGTTTCTGACAGTTGGTGGGTCTATAATTCGTCGATCATATTGTTCTAATTGAATGCTCTCTAATCGCATCCATTTTAAGGACACAAGTATAAAGAGAAATGGCGTGCTAATGTTGCAAAAGTTATTGCTATGTCTGGTTGCTTAGGTCGTCACTGACTCCGTGATTCTTGTTTAGTCTTTACAGTGATGATCATCACTTTGGGGGAAAAACAAAAAGATGAGAAAATTTGAAATGGTCATTAGTTGGCTCGCTGTTTCCTATTGAATTTTCTACGGCTCCTGTAGCAATATGTATGTTCATTTGGGGACGGAAAAATTTATGGAAAAACTATAAGCAAGGGGGCACTGGATTTTATTATTTTTTATTGTTCTTACTTATCAATTGGAAGGAAGGGAGCATTAATAAAGATAATAATTAATTCTCTCGTTATTTTCTAGCAAAAATTGCAATCGTTCGCTGGCACTCTTTGAGAAGAAGCTCCTCATGAATCCCCGTCACAAGAAGTCAATAGCTCTGTTCTGCACCTTGAGGCTGCAACAGTAAATATGAGAGGAGAGTTCAATATCCAGGACGATGTTTTGGCCGAAAAGAATATGTATGCGAAAGGAAACGTCTCAATCTCAAGCTGACAAGAGTTCATATTCATGTTCAACCAAGGTCAGGAGGACATACTACTCCGTCCGGAGGACGTACTCTACTCACGAGTATGACCTCACCATTCCCATCACTCATCTTCAACCATTGTCCACGAAAACCGTCTTTGGGTACATCTCTCAAGTTGGGTTCTTCCCTTTCTCGTAAGCAAACCTCAGTTTTCCTATTTCCAATCATACTATTTTGCTTGGTTTTTATTGCTCGTGAAGCTTCTTATGCATGAGATTATTATGAATTTCTCCAGGTAACGCGTCACATATATAGTCTGATTATGATGCATATCGGAAGAATATAATGAGCATAATAAAGTTTAGAAGGAATGACGGGGAAGATGGTCGGACGACGATCGGAGGAGTTGGCATTTCCGAGAGAGTTAAGAAGAAATATAAAAAAAATAGAGAGTACACGTTCATGTGATTTTTGGTGATATAAGTCCCATCGACTTAAAGTACTTGAAAGTTGAACCCAAAAGTATCTCCTTCCCTTGTCATCTCTTCTACTAGGAGAGAAGGCCAGTTAACGACAAAATATCGCCATGGAATTAAGAGGTAAGCCTGCAGCTAGATATATACATGCAGATTAGAGAAAAGGGCAAAATTTTGTAGAGATGGAAATAAGAATCGATTTGCAACAAAATGATCAGTTCTTACTACTCACACCTTCATTACCAAAAAAAAAAGACATCTTCTCCTGACTTTTCTTTTCTACTACTGGACTTTTCAGGTAGAGAAACAAAGCAAAAGAAAAACCTTGTCAAAATGGGGCAGTGGAAGCTCTTTGGAGCTTGGTTTTTGTGGGTGCAGGAGCAGAGGCTGCCAGAAGTAACTGCAACCAAAGAGAGAGATCAAACACCACTAAAATTAGCAAAGAAGTTAACTACTTAACTAACTGCAGTCTTGTCAACTATTTTCCCTACTTTCCTTTACCTGTTGCTGATGCTTCCTAAGCCTTGCATTTTCCTCCATCAAGTGTGCCACTTCTAGCTCCAATTCATTAGTGTAAGCCTGCACAGAGAAAACAACATTTCAATAAGAGCGCTCCAACCCATATAAAGAAAACGTGGAAAGTACGGTAAATTTATAATGAACCTGCTTTCTAGCTCTTGATCTTGCTGCAGACTCCCTATTCTTGATCATGCGCTTATGCCTCCTATCACCGGAACTATCCAAGCTCTCAGGCACCCTTTTCTTGCAGAAAGAAGACCCAATAGCCTCAAAGGAGTTGCTGGGTGGAGAAGGGGCCATGAAAGAAGGTGGGTTGGATCCGCCACCACAGCAGTGATGAGGCTGCAACCGCAGAGGATTGGTGCCCAAACCAACGGAGTCCAGATAGTGAAACTGATCAGGACTGGAGTTCAGGCTCAGAATTGTAGCAGGTGGGGGATCAGAAGCACCACCAAACGGGCTCATGTTCATTTCTGTGTGTTGATCAGGAGCCTCACTGGACCTCTGCTGCTGCTGCTGCTCCCTAAATGGCCTGGCAAGAAACTCCTGCAGCAGCATCCTCCTGAAACTCCCCTTAGGCTCCATTTCCTCCCTGCTTTTGTTTGACCTTCCTTGGAGTGTGTTGAGGCTGATATCCTTCCATACATCCTCCATGGTCTTTTTCGGATTGGTGAAGCGGGAAGAGGAGGAAGAGGGGGATGATGCGAGTCTGTTGTTCCCAACGTTGTCATCAGACCACATAGTTTTGTTCTTGCCGAAGAGATGGAAAGGAAGCAAAAACTGGAGAGCGGTCTTTCAGACAAGCGAGCATGTCTCCTTTGTGTATGTGCCCTTTATAGTGTACAAACATCCGTCCTCATTTGTCATTTGCTTATGGATTTACAGCATCCGTGGGAGGGAAAATAAAAGGAAAAAAATGAAAAATGAAAAATGAAAGCTCTTCATTAATCACTCACTAGTGACAGTCCACCGACGCAAAGATCCCCGTTCTCGGTTATACTTCTATTTGCCAGGGGAGGTGCAAGGGAAGGTACCATAAACCTGCCGCCACTTAAGCATTGTCAAGATCAGAGATCAGGGCACACTTACGGAGATTCTCCTCATTTCATCTCCTTTCTTATCTCTCTAGGCTGCATCTCCATGGAAAAATGGGTTTAAGTAGGCTGGAGGTACATTGTTTTACACAGTGGATAATGAGTTTTTGCAGATCAACTTAGTTGTTTTTCACACCATTCCTGCTAAATTCTTCGGCTATTCTATTAGACAATGGACAAAATATAGTCAAGAACAGTAGGTTGCCGCAGTTCATGCATTTAAAAACCGCAGCATCTGACCAACCTAGTACGATTATACGGGAACTCTTTCTTTCCGCAAAGCTTCCAGTCTTGTCTTAAGATAACAGTTGTCACCTCTTCCACTCGTACCTGCGCTGCCTCTTTTCCTCCGTCTGCCCATCAATCCCTTTCTCCAAAACCAGATGTCAACAGGAAGCTGGTTGAGTGGGTCTTGTGCATCTATTTTATGGCATATTTCCTTTTTTTTCTTTTTTTTATTTGCTTTTTCATCATTCGTACTCCTAGTATTTAGTACGTACCCTGATCATCCACTAGTGATATCTAATCCCTGCCCAAATCATGACGTGCACTCCTCTTAGCTCTTTCCTAAATCTATATGCCTTATATTATGAAAATGGGACGGAACGGGCCTCTCCAGGACGAGATCTTTTCAATTAAAGATTGTCAAGTGCGATCGGCTGTGTGAGGGGCAACGTCTGCCTTTCTTAAAATGGCCATGTTCGTGCCTTGAGGCTGTGTAATAGAGTTCGGATGAATTAGGATAATATGAAGTTCCCAGTACTTCAAGCTCTTTTCTAGAATTGTAAACAATGAGGGATAGAGTTTGGATGGATTAAGATAATATGAAGTTCCTGGTACTTCAAGTTCTTTTCTAGAATTGTAAGCACTGTCTTCTTCTGGCCTCACTCCAAAATTCTACAGCGTTTTATGTCAAGCAAGGTTCTGGGTCTTGGCCAAAATTAAGGTAGGAACAGTGAGGCCCCCTCCCCAAAATGATGCATATTGTCCAGTCAGGATTGAGGGCCAACCTTTTGCAAGGTTATGCATGACTCATTATGCTCGACGTAGTGAATGAAAAGACAGTTTATGCTTTTATTTTTTATTGGACACTTTTTGCTTTGATATCTCTACAAGATTTTGTCTCCTTGCCCATTTGTCTTTACACTGGATGTTCGGTCTCTGTGAGGGAACCAATTATGCAGGTTGGTAGATGAAGTATAATTATTTCGACGCCCAAGTCGCCTGACACTTGTTACACAACCATATCTAACATTTCATCTCAGGCGCAGTCATCCTTTCTATGCCATGCATGATTTTTAATTATTTTTCTGGCTGTTCATTATTTGTATATTTACATCTAATTCTATTAATTTTTCTTTTTCTTTTTTTGAAGCGGATTTAACAGCATTTCCTACCTTTGTCGTAGAAAAAGAAAAAGATTATCCATCTTGATTAGAGACTGTCTCAATTCTTAAGCCAAAGAAACCCACGACGTCATTTTGCTACACTAGTACACAAAAAACGTATATAGCAGCAACAAAACTATCCAAGCATATGCACGTTGCAGTCCGGTTTTCTAGTTTGTGGCAGCGTAAAATTTGTCGACGTTGTAAAACAAGAAAAAAGGTTTGGCACGCTCATGCTTTGATACTTGTACATATGATTGGTCGCAATTTGTGATGTAGTGGAATGAGACGGTGGTGGATCATTTCTCACTTGGGAGACAGAGAAAACGCCAAAGAAACAAAGGTCGATAGATCACTTAAACTATTAACGGTCAGGACAGATACTTAGACGGGCAAAAGAATCAAATAAAAGAGGAACCAATCACGGAGAACAGTGAGGGTGATCTCTAATGTACAATTGGTTTGGCCGGGCATGAAACTAGCAAATTGCATAATCAGGATCAATTTACTTACAATATTTAGTTGAAATTCATAAAAAATATTTAGTGAATTATAAATTTAATAGATAATATTTAACAGAAAGACGATATTCTTTACTTATTAGTAGACAATCACTTAATCACAAACCTTGCGTGGGACTAATAGTTCTTATTTCTCGTCTCATGAAAAACCCTTTTTACTCCATTTAGCCTCATCACTTTTTAAGAGTATTTTAGTGATAGGTTATATAGGAACCTGGACAATAATATATGGTCAAATACTTAGCAATAAACTCTTATGTTCTTTGCATTACATAACATTTTTTAACAAGTTATAGGATGACAAGCCTAAAGTTCATGATCACCGGTTTAGCCTCGCTTTTTGTGATTGTTTAAAACATTGCGTGCGAGTGTATAAAGTATTACTTCAACAAAATTCATTATTATCATTGTATTATGTAGCATATCCGTGTGTATTTCGCCTGAGTCACTCTCGATATTCAAGCAATGAACTTGCTCAAATCTAATAACTCTTTATCACTTTCATCAAAGGATGCATGCTCATAGAGCGAGAAGATTCGAATTTAATATTTACAAACAGTTAATATATATATCATTTACGAACGTCAAGCCAACTGAAAACTAAATCAATAGTGGAAATATATTTACAAACATAGTTATAAAATTTCATTTGGGCACCAATAATTTATTGGCTTTTCAAGTCGGACTCCACTAACAATTATGTGTATTGGCAAGGTTCCGTGATTAACTATTTCACTTAATAATCATGCTAATTAAACAAATTCTTACAACAAGAAACTTGAAAAAATATCACCAACTGAACACCCACCATGTGCATTATAGCCATGATGTTAGAATGAATTTCGTAATAACCAATTAATTCATACATTATAGCCTTAAAAAATAAATGAGTACCGTGCCTCGAATAAGTCGCGAAACACATTATGATGCCTAAAACTATGCTTGTATGCTTACTTGGTTAATTTCCTAATTATCCTATCGTTTGTGTGCCTTTTTACGTTTATTTATGTATCATTCACACTCCCTTTTCTCCACATTTTCAAAGATGTAAAGATCCCAGGTCTGGAACTTTGCACGAGGATTCGCATTCTCCACTTGCTGGAATTTCCACACATTTGCCTTTGTCAAGCAGCTCACGACTTGCTTCAGAAGAAAATTGGTTTGGCTCCTCTTGACTGGATCTGCCTTCCCAAGACAAGGATCTACCATCTTTTAAACCCCACTTCGGGAGTCTGCTTTTGATACACCTTCATCTAAGGTAACCCTTGCTCTGCGATTTATCGTATCATCGTCCAACCATTTACGTTTAAATTCAGGAGGTAGAAGCCACTTTTTCCAGTGATTGCGTTTTCGCACTTTATAACCCTGTCAAAAAGCTTGCTTGTTAAAACAGGGCATTTATAAGCATGTATATACACAACAGGAGAGACTAGGAGGAGAAGTTGAACTCAATAGATGTACTAATTAGCATGAAAAGGCTTGCCACTACACTGCCAAAATGATCAATTTTTCATTCTTCAAGTATTGTCAAGAGAAGAAAAAGCAATAAAAAGTAAGTTCCCCAATGTCTCGTGTACGTACAAACCATCTAAAACAGGATGAAATAACAGTTCTCACAAAACTATTGCATAAAGTTACATACATGTAATCTACAACAGAACTCCACAATCAATATATTGATCATTATGAAAAGGAAACATAAATATATTTTTTGCTTGAAAAAACATGAATCTATTCTTTTCTTGCGGCAAAGAAAAAGCCCAACTGAACAAATTAGACAAAAGAACATCAAAGCAAATTTTGAAACTAAAAATCCAAAAAAGATGTATGAAATCAAAAAACATCACCTGCACTTCCACCAAATTAGATGTTTGAAGTGTTTCTACTATAACATTTACGTCTGATGTCAATACCTTTATCTACATTAAACAAAAAGAACGCTTAAAAATAATATTCACTAAATGAAGTTATGACAAAAAAAGCTACAAAACTCTTACAGCTTTAATTATTTCGAGATCAATCAACAATAAAGTAAGGTTACAACACCCAACAAGGTGTTGTGATGATATAAACAAATAACTAAGTGATGACAACTTTGGTAATTTGTCTTTGTCCATTAAATATGAGTCTTTTTGGCTGTAAAATGAAATAGAAGGTTATCCAAAGTAAATTACTGCTCCCACAGTGCAAGAAAATGAATTTATCAGTCCACATAAATTTCTTTTGTAATTATACTTTCCACTTGATGAGGGCAAGGTGGACAGCAAGAGGGAAATGACTGCACAACTTAATAAGCATTTAACTAGAGGAAGCTCATTAGTTCAGTCTGCAATTCCATTATACGGACACTAGCCAATGTCTTAAATTTGCATAATTATTATTTTAAACTAGACAAGTCTGTAACCCAAGAAACTGATCCATCCAATGTAGGCAGCACTGAACAACCAGAAAACGTGGCACAACCAACTTTTGAAGAATGTGAAATCAGCTATGCATAATCTTACGAGAAAGAAAGAAAGAAAATCACCGAATCAAATTGTGCCATGAAAGCAACTAATATCCAACCATGGTCATCCATATGAGCCCGCAAATATTCGTCCGAGCACAAGTTGTCATCACTGAAAGTATTCCAAAATGTAAAATGAATACGAAAATAAAGAAACACAAACAACCATATACCTTCCTACATATTTTTTCATTACCTGAAAAAGTGGTGAAATTGATGCATAATTTTATAACGCAGGACATGATGACCATCCGGTAAGAAGAATGGAAGAGGAGGAGAAATTGGAGGTGGAAGTAGTTGAAGAGGAGCAAATGGAGGCCTCATTGGCTGTGGGGGAGGAAGGCAGTAAAATTGTAGAGGCATAACTGCAAATATCGATGATATTACTCGTACTGATCAAAAAATAAAGTTCAAAGCATTTAATAAGCAATTCAAAACTTTAGGAACTTTCTCACCAGGCCAATAAACCATATGGTGCATAAAAGGCCAAGGATTAGCACTGACTGGTGGTGGAAGCGTAGTTGTAGGTCCCTCCAGGAAGTTCACAGGGAGTGGTGGTCTCAGCGGCTGGTAGTGAAAACCATTCCAATAAAACTTTGGAGGATGCCTCCTCTCATAGTTTGTTTTGTCCTGAGCTCTACGGCGGCGATAGCTGCCATGAAACTCACCCCGACGATGGTAACCGTTGTGGCCCCTCCTGCATGAGTTATGCAGCTGATGATCATTCCGGGCGGCCTGTGGCTGGCATGACCCAGAGCCCAGGCCATTGGTCCTCTGCATTGCATCTCTAGAGGAAGTCTCTAGTAAAGAGCTTCTATTTACCTACATTATTCACGAAACCCTTAGTTCACAGATAAAATCCGAAATGAACAACAATGTAATTAACAATAAAACATGAGCAATCAATCACTAGATAATCAAACACGAACGTAAGTAAAACTAAAAACCCATTCCAGATATCCATTTTGGTTTCTTTAATAAATCTTCTTACGCAAATCTGCTTGTGTTTCTTGGTAACATGTACAGATTTTTCGATACATTCACCAACAAAGTTCTGAAAAGTAAGAAAGCAAAAGGTACATAATAACCATGAGTCATTATTGTCTATTTTATGTTTATTTTATTCTCTTTAAACTAGTTTATGTTTTTTTCTTTCTAAGATTTTTTTTTCATGTTCTGTATATCTGCATCTTCCCGCTAACATAGGCAATATAAGTACTTCCAAAATACAACAAAATACGAACGATAATTAAAAGTACAGGACTTCACAGAACCAGGATCCAAAACACCTCCACAGGAAACAAACATAAAGACAAGAAAATTTTCAACTGTTTTGTCACGTCTTAGTAACATGATTCCATTAACTTTCCATATCTCAATATTTTACCTCTTGCATCTTATATCTAAACATACAAGAATAAATCGCAATATATATTGAATTTACAAGTTGAACACATAAATGAAAAATCTCACCGAGGATGAGGCATCATCATAGGTAGACCCTGTCCCCGTGCATGGTAGCGGTTGAAGGCTGGCACTACACAATATCAGCCCAAGTGAAATGGGCGCTCATCTCCATGGCTGGAAACTAAATTTTTTTTTTTGTTATATAAGGATTTTTAATGATTTAAACAAAGTTTTTTGTTTACAGATAAATACACATCTGTCTAATAATTATCATCGTAACAGTAAATATATTTATATATATATATAATTATTTTCGAACTTAGTTAAATATATATACATGAATGGCTTAGGGCAAGCTCCGGTAAATGTTTAATTTATAATTTTTAGAAAAACTCTTTTGTTAAATAAAATAAATATGCAAATTTCTTTATTTTAAATAATATAACTAGTCGGAACCCGTACATTGGTATTTTTTAAAAAAATATTCTATAAAATAAATAAAGTAGAGTTTATATTTCTCATAAAAATTATACCTAACATTAATTTTATACAAAATATAACTTTTCATGTTATCAAAACCCATTCTAAAAATAAAGTTTGAAGGCTTTTTTTTTGTGAAAAATATTTATAATTTGCCTCATTTATTTTTTTAATAATCTTTAATTAATCAAGTACTTATTATATTAATTTATATTATATATATAAGATAAATTCATATCAATACCCTTACATTAAATTACTCGAGCTCTTTTACTTTCATCGTATTTCAACATTTTTGTATTGTGACTGATTTTGCCCTTTAAAAGTTCTTTAATATTAACTTAATTTATTATTATTATTATGTATTTAAAAATGTGTAAATAAAGATACAAAAGATTTAAATATTTTGTGATAATTATTTTTTGATAAAATATAATATATTTTTTATAAATAAATTATATTTATATATATAAACCAAAATTTAATATTAAAAAAATATTTATTTTATCAAACCCAATATTATTAAAATTGCCAATCTAGACCTCTAATCAGATCAGGTACACATATAAAAATTGATCACTTTACCAACAAAAGTTTGGCTCTTCCCCAAAGATACGCCAATGGGGATTCGTTAATCTGAGATGCCAATGAGGATTCGTTGATATGAGATTAACGAGCATCTTAAATTTGTTTTTCAACAAATAGTATGAAGAGAGATCAGAAGGTACTCATGCCATTCTAGACCTCTCTTATGAGAGGACCCAACACCTACTTCTCTTTGCCTAAAGAGAGTGCCTCAGACTTATTTTCTCCCGTTCCTCTCCACCTCCGTAAGGTTTTTCAATTTTTTATTAGTGCAAAATATCTTGCTCCTCCCTCGTTAATCTCGGACCAATGAATTCCCATTGGCATATCTTTGGGGAGGAGCCAAATTTTTTTGGCAAGGTGATCAATTTTTACAGGTGTACTTGATCTGATCATATTCATATCTAAATTTGTGATTTTAATAATATTAGGTTTGAAAAAATAAATATTTATTTTTAATATTAAATTTTGGTTTATATATATATATATAATCTATTTATAAAATATATTATATTTTATCAAAAAAATAATTATCATAAAATATTTAATTATTTTTTGTATCCTTAAATTAAGAAATTATTAAGGAACTTTTAAAGGGCAAAATCAATCACAACACAAAAAGGTTAAAATATGATGAAAGTAAAAAGACTAATTTAATGTAAGGGTATTGATATGAATTTATCTTTTATATATATATATATATATATATATATATAAGATATAAATTAATACAATAAATACTTGATTAACTAAAGATTATCAAAAAATAAATGAGACAAATTAGAAATATTTTTCACAAAAAAGCCTTCAACCTTTATTTTTAAAATGGGTATTGTCAACATGAAAAGTTACATTTTATATAGAATTAATGTTAGGTATATTTTTTATGAGAAATATAAACTCTAATTCATTTATTTTATAGATTTTTTTTTAAAAATAGCAATGTGTGGACTTCGACTAGTTATATTATTTAAAATAAATAAATTTACTTATTTATTTTTATTTAATAAAATTTTAATTTTTAAAAATAGATTTTAAGTCTAAAAATTATGAATTAAATATTTAACGGAGTTTGCCCTAGGCTATATATATATATATATACACCGTTACGATGATAACTATTAGGCAGAGGTGTATTTATCTGTAAATAAAAAAATTAATTTAAATAATTAAAAATCCTTTTATAACTAAAAACTCTTAATTGATTTAACGTCGGGCGCATGGTAGCGGCTGAAGGCTGGCATCATACAATATCAGCCCAAGTGAAATGGGCGCGCATCTCCATGGCTGGAAACTAAAATAAACAAGACTTTTTTTGATATAAAGGATTTTAATTATTTAAATGAATTTTTTTGTTTAAAGATAAATATACCTATGTCTAATAGATATCGTCGTAACAGTTATATATCATTTACGAACGTCAAGCCAACTGAAAACTAAATCAATAGTGGAAATATATTTACAAACATAGTTATAAAACTTCATTTGGGCTCCAATAATTCATTGGCTTTTCAAGTTGGACTCCACTAGCAATTATGTGCATTGGCAAGGTTCCGTGATTAACTATTTATCTTAATAATCATGCTAATTAAACAAATTCTTAAAAAAACTTGAAAAAACATCACCAACTGTACACCCATGTACATTATAGACAATGGGGACGCTCGTCAATCTCGGATCAACAAATCCCATTGGCGTATCTTTGGGGAGAAGACAAAATATTTTTTGGAAGTGATCAAATTTTATGTGTATTCAGGTCTAGATTTGCAGTTTTAATAATATTGGGGTCAGATTCATGGGCCAATAGATCAACAAAATAAATTTTTATTTTTATTTTTTAATTCTGGTTTATATATATATATATATATATATATAAAATATATTTATAAAAATATATTATATTTTATAAAAAATAATTGTCATAAAATATTTAATCCTTTTTGTATCCTTATTTACACAATTTTTAAATAAATATTAATAACAATAACAATAATAATTCTATATTAAATAAATATTAAAGAATGCAAAATCAATCGCAACATAAAAAGGTTGAAATACGAAAAGTAAAAAGCGCTTTATGATATGAATTTATCTTATATATATATATATAAGATGTAAATTAATATAATAAATACTTGATTAACTAAAGATTATCAAAAAATAAATGAG
Organism: Piper betle; assembly: GCA_033002965.1. Taxonomy (NCBI): domain Eukaryota; kingdom Viridiplantae; phylum Streptophyta; class Magnoliopsida; order Piperales; family Piperaceae; genus Piper; species Piper betle. The sequence goes on from JAURVB010004133.1 coordinate 83,304, forward strand.
GCAAATTAAAAATATTTTTCACAAAAAAAAGCCTTCGAACTTTATTTTTAGAATGGTATATGATATTATTATGAGAAATATAAATATAAACTCTAATTTATTTATTTTATAGAAATTTTTTTAAAAGGCTCTGACTAGTTAAGTTAATTAAAATAAAGAAATTTGTATATTTATTTATATTTAATAAAATTTTAATTTTTTAAAATACATTTTAAGTCTAAAAATTATAAAATACATATTTAATAAAGCTTGCCCTAGGATATATATATATATATATATATATATATATATGTGTGTGTGTATTTACGATGATAATTATTAGGTAAAAGTGTTTTTATCTATAAATAAAAATTTCATTCAAATAATTTAAAATCCAAGTTTCCAGCCATGGAGATGAGCGCTCATTTCACTTGGGCTGATATTGTATGATGCCGGCCTTCATAGGCTAGTGTAGGAGTTGGGAGCCTATGAGGTGACAAGGAGCTTGATGATCGTGTTGAGAAAAATCTTTAAAGTAAAGATCAACAACAGCGAATACAAAATATAGGAAAATAAAGATATAGAAAAATAATGCCTAAAAAATAAAATAAAACAAAAACTAAAAGAACTACAAATTTAACGTGGAAAACCCTAATTTCTCAACAGGATAACAATAAACAATTCACTATTTCAATCAAAGATTACAACCTCAAAATATATAAAGATGTACAAACAAATATACAATTCATTATTTCAATCAAAGATTACAACCTCAAAATATATAGAGATGTACAAACAAATATATAGAGATATATAAAAGGATATAAAAAGATTACTCGCCCTGAGATTGTAAGAGTTCTCTATCTCAATACTCATATAAGAGTGAAGATTATATTTCCTTCTTATCTTTTTCATTTCTCTCACATCCTATCTTCTCTTGTCTTATTTTTTAATAAGACAAATGAATCCATATTTATAGAGATGGTTTAAAGCCTTTCATCTTCCATAAAATAACAAACAGTCACCTCTGTTTTATATTCTAAGATTCTTTTAGTATTTTGAGTGTGAGTTATATATCTTTAATATTCATAATTACAAATATTAATAATTTCTTACTTAGTCCAATTGGAACACTCCAATCCTGATTCTTCCTTAACTTGTTCGTCACATAGTCATTTACCTGCATGTTAGTACAAGTTCACCAAAGTTGAGTAAAAACTTAACTTTTGTCTGTCCATTGGCTTAGTCAACATGTCCGCCAGATTCTTTTTGTCATCTATCTTCTTCAACTTTAATTTACTTTCTTTTAACAAAGATACGATAAAATGATACCTTAACCGAATATACTTGGTCCTAGAATGAAATCCTGCGTGTTTGGCTAAATGAATTGCACTTTGACTATTACTATACAACCTGTAATCAATCCTATTAAAACCTAACTCATTCATTAAAGTTTTAATTCAAATATAAACCTTGCTAACTTCTGTAGCAGCCACATATTCAGTTAAAGATAGATCAACTATCTTTTACAATTTGGAAACCCCACTCATAGCTATTCCATCAATTGTAAAGATGTATCTTGATGTACTTTTTCCATTGTCTCTTTTTCCAGTATGGTCCGAGTCTACATAATCTTACACATCAATATTATCACCCCTAAAGTACAAACAGTTATTAGAAATTCCTTTTAAGTATCTGAAAATCCATTTCACTGCCTTCCAATGTTTCTTTCCTAGTTTCTTCATGAATGTGTTTATTACTCTCACTGCATATGCAATATCTAGTTTTGTACTCACCATAGCATATATAAGATTTTAAATAGTTAAAGCATAAGGCACTATTTTTATGTGAGTTTTATCTTCATTACTTTTAACACTTTGTTCGTTTGACAATTGAAATTTACTATCCAAATTAGTATTCACCAACTTAGATTTAATTATGTTGAATTTCTTGAGAACTTTCTTCACATACTTTTTTTGAGATAACCATAACTTCTTATTCTTCTTGTTTCAGGTAATGTGAATCCCAAGAATTTGTTTTGCTTCACTCATTTCTTTTATTGAAAAACTCTTGACTAACCTTATCTTGAAATTAAAGATTTTCTTTATACAAGTCCCGACTACAAGCATGTCATTTATATACAAAATTAATTAAAACATGTTATATCTCCTATATTAAAATCCCCCACCCACGTGAAGATTTATATCACCTCTAATTTAATTATATATGATAAAATATAATTATGATGCGCATGTAATATTGTTCCTAAAATTATGATGGGTTAACTAATATATTGATGACATTGATCCTAAAAGAAATATCGCTAATCCTTATCACTTATGCATGCATGCATTATTATTATTATTATTATTATTTAAAAAAATTGTTTTTTCCTGAAAAATAAAAAAGTTCCTTGGGATTAAAAAATAATATTTAGAGTCTTTGACTCACTAATTTAACCTTGGCAATTTTTAGCACCAAATACACCATAACTAGGGTCAACGCGTTTTTAGTGGCCAACTAAACGATCACCAACGTCTGAGTTTGCATGCTGCTATTTACGTCCCTTCCATGGCGACCGCCATCGCCCCCAACCCCTCTTATACCTCCCTACCTTCTTTCTCCACCATTGCCAATCTCCGTTTTTCCCACCTACCTTCTTTAACCGATTCCTATTTTGGCACCTCTCCATATCCTCGCCGGCATCCAACCTCTCAACTTCATGCTCCATTCTCCTCCATCTATTTTTGGTGCAATATAATGGTGCCTCTTCACTAATCCTTACCTGATCAACCCCTAGAAGAGAAGTGGAGTTGGTTCCTTTTTTTTTCTTGTTTATGGTCGATTCTTTGTAGAGAGAAGATAGATCTGGGAGTATGGGTAGGAGTAAGAGCTGCCACCTTGATGTTGTGGGCTTGGCCACCGCCTGGCTTGCTCTCTCGGCCAGCTTTATGAATGTCGCCCATTGTCATGACTTTAACTACAGGGATGCACTCACCAAGTCCGTTCTCTTCTTGGAGGCTCAGCGGTCCGGCAAGCTCCCGCGCAATAACAGAGTCCCATGGAGAGGAGATTCCGGGCTCGAAGATGGACAGCTTGCCAGCGTGAGTATCTTAATATTATATGTTCAATTCCCTCAATATATAATGATTGCACTCATCTATTCATCATTAATATCTTTATATAGAGATATATCCCTTGACGTTATGCTTGCTAGCTAAAGCATCAACTCTGTTGTTCTAAATTGGCAAAGAGGTTTTCATTGTTACCTTGGTTGTTTAATTAGGTGGACCTGGTGGGAGGCTACTATGATGCAGGAGACAATGTAAAGTTTGGCTTGCCAATGGCTTTCACCGTCACAACTCTGGCATGGAGCGCTATTCTTTACCGACAGGAGCTGCAATCATCGGGCGAGTTGCAAAATGTTATCAATGGCATTCGCTGGGGAACGGATTATTTTCTCAAGGCTAGCTCCAAGCGCAACAAGCTATGGGTTCAGGTACAATATTAGTCTGATTTATTATTAGCCCCATTTTCAGATCAATATATATGCGACGACGTCGCCCATTCATATATATTACAGAGAACTCGATTGTGGGGAAGGTTTGGTCGGTTTGATCATTTTCGTGAATGAATATTATATAGGTTGGAGACCCGCACGCGGATCATCAATGTTGGGTCAGTCCCGAGAACATGCACACGCCGAGAACTCCTCTGAAGATCGACGAAAACACGCCGGGAACAGAGATTGCAGCCGAAACAGCTGCGGCCATGGCTGCTTCTTCCATCGTCTTCAGAAGGGTAGACCGCAAGTATGCACGTCGCCTCCTCAACAAGGCCAAACTGGTATTGATTTGCATGAAATGCGAGTTATCAAATCGCACACACACCCACACACACAGAATTTTGAGTGATCAAATCACGCGCACGTACACGCACACCCATATATATATATTATATATTTTTAATTGTATCCCTTGTTCTCTATATATGCAGCTTTTTCAATTTGCGAAGGACCACAAAGGAAGCTTTGACGGAGAATGCCCCTTCTATTGCTCATTTTCGGGGTACAACGTAAGTACAATATTATTAAATATGGTTCTCTCCGTCTAGTTACATATAAGGTTGATCACAAACTATAAGGATTTCATCATGATGCATGGATCAATAATACGTATAACATGGCAGGACGAGCTGTTGTGGGCAGCTTCTTGGTTGTACATAGCCACCCGCAGGCCCGTGTACTACAAATTCATAACCGAGGAAGCCATCAGCAGCCCTGTCAATGAATGGGGATGGGATCTGAAATATGCCGGCGTTCAGATACTCTTAACTAAGGCAAGATATATATATATATATATATATATATATATTGTGTCGCTCTTCTTCGTTTGGTTACATGAATTGCATGCCTTGTAAATATGTTGATAGATTTTTTACCCAATCGAGGATGTGCTTGCAGTTGCACTTTGCAGGCGAGAAGGAATTTCAGTCCTTCAAACCTCAGGCAGATAGCTTTGTCTGCTCGGTACTCCCCCAAAGTCCTTACCGCCAAGTCTACTCCTCTCCAGGTTTAAAATCCTTACCACCCATCCATCAATTACATGATGATCATAAGTTAATTTGAGGATGACAAAAATTTTCTCGTGAAATGATTTTTAGGCGGTTTCATTCATATGAGAGATGGAGCCAACACCCAGTACGCAATAGGGGCGGCATTTTTGCTCAGCGTTTACAGCGACGTACTCGAGAAGCACCACCAGACCGTCCAATGTGGAAACACGAAATTTGAATCCTCCCAGCTCATGGCTTTTGCTAAGCAACAGGTACAATTTCAAATCCATTTATAAGTTTAATTGTTTCATACATATCCATCTAAGTAACTTCGATAGTATGTGTATATATATTAATGAAGTTGGAGATCACTGGATCTTCTTTCTAATTCTCCCATATATGCAGATGGACTATGTTCTGGGAAAGAACCCATTGGGTCGCTCCTACATGGTGGGCTTCGGCAAGAACCCGCCGACGCAAGCGCATCACCGAGGCGCCTCCGTGCCATCTCTGCCAATGGGCACCACTGTGAACTGCGGGATGAGCTTTAGCAGCTGGCTCTATAGCCAATCTCCCAATCCTCATGTCCTCACCGGTGCCATTGTAGGGGTCCTGACCGGTATGACAACTTCGAAGACAAGCGGTGGGACTCTGCCAAGCTCGAGCCTTGTACCTACATCAACTCTCAGGCCGTCGGCCTGCTCGCCAAGCTTGCTGGGCGCGGCGTCCGATCCTACTGATCATCAGAGCTTTTACTTTCTCTGTTCATCGTCGATCAACCTTCAACGCAGCAGATCAGAGTTTGTGCCGGGGTTTTGTTATTAGTCACCAACATATATATACTATGATGATGAACTTCATGTGGAAGATGATGTGGTATAAACCTTTATCTTGGAAATCGTTTGTGGGTAATGGGAAATTATCTAGATTTGTGTGTGGACAAACATATGATTTAATTTAATTATTATAAATGGATCGACACTTCTGATCGTAATTAGATGAGTATAATTGGGCTTGATTAATGATCAACGGTTATTATTAATTATCCCTAAAGACCTTTCGATCATTTGAATCTTGCTTGTTTTATAATTTTTGAGCTTGTGAGTTATGATAATCAATGCTCATTAGATTTATTAATTACAACTTACTTAAGATGCATGCAGTCAGCACTAGATAGTTGGTAAAATTCTATTATTGTTGGTTTGAATGTGTAATACATGATTGAAAATATAAAGGCTAGTCAGTAGCACGTACATCAAGCAACAGCATGTCGGAGACGGAGGCGCCCCAAAATAAGCTCAACCATAAATCATCCGCGACTCTCTCTTCACCTGTAAATTCCACATCTTCTAAGAGTTCCAACTTCGTTGACACGAACCAACCTGGGCCACTCAATTAGTCGAGCTATCCAAGATTCCTCCCAATGTTGATTATGTAAGCCACCCGGAGCATTGGAGTGCAACGCAACAAAATCATACGTGCCCCTCTCTCCATGCCGCATCTCGTGGACAGTGGAATCTTTATGTCGTGGTATATTGCAAACACAAGGGACAGAGATAGATCTTCTAAGAGAGCCATGTCAACATATAGACTCCCACGTGGAGTTTTCGTAGTGGCCGCATCCTAACCGGCATGCGTGAGAGCTCGGTTGCTTGCCTTGGGGATCATCACGTTGGCAAGCAAACGAGTTTCTGGTTTTAGATATGGCATATGATCACTTTCTAATTGCGAAAAAGCACACGTTTAGTCCAAAAAGGTTAGGGATGAGCATGTCTGGTACCGCCATTACGTTTTGCTTAGCTCACATTCAACATGTTTATTTTCATATTTGAATTTCCATTTCGAATTAGTTTGATTTATATTTACCTGTATATACTCCTTTTAGCTCAAATTTTATTTAAAGAACTTAGAAAAATATAACACAATTTGTCAAAAAATATATTATTAAAAAAATGCTCAAATGATTAATAATCTTTGTAATATTAATTAAAACTTGTCATAAATTAATATTCCATATATTTAGCACTTTTCACGATGAAGGTTGAATATTGTAACCATCTAAAAAATAAATTTTTTAATGAAAAATGTTAAGGTTCAAAGTTGTAAACCAAGTCGAACGGAAAAGCTCTGAGTTTGGAACATAACTTGGGATTAAGCTTTTGTTGATTCAAATATTGAGCTTCATCTAACGGTAAACATATCCCTGCCATTAACTGATCTAACGATGTTCAAGCCGGCTGATTTCATGCTGAACGATGTACCTAAATAAGGACTCCCTACTGGGAGAGGAGAGGTTGGGACAGACATTGCCGATGACATCAACTAAAGACATCAGCTTCTTACGTTCGCCCCTGCTTTCACGTCTCTTCAACGTATTATAAGTCAATAAGCACACAAAAGGCGAGCGTGGACAACACATACATGCTCTGTATAAAATGGCGCTCATTCCTCCCATGGATGAAATAAAATGTGGTCCAAGTTGAAGTTCTCGTTCAGAAAGTCGATGTCTGGCCGAGGATCGATCACAGGTAAGTTGGGTCTTCTTGCTTTCCCTCCTTCATTTTACAGCTTTCATGGTTGAAGACACCTCAGATAACCAGAATCTTTCCTTCCTCCCATTGTAATCGATTGCTTAGCATTCAAATTTTAATGTTTCTTACAGGTAATAGGCGCAACCTCCAGACCGAGTCAAACGTGAATGAGGAGTACATGCAAGCTTTCAGAACAAAATCATATACAGACATATTAGCCAAAGTCCACGGTGATAAAGGACGTAGCCTTAGCAAGGAAGAGCAAATTTCTTCACCTATCCATCTCTCACAAGTCCATGAGCAATTCTTGGAGCCCGAGCAGGAAAAGCTATTGAACATGGTGGGAAGGTCCAAACCCCATGAGCTACTGCTGGAGTACTTCAAAGGCAGCCTTGAGGCCTTCAAAGTATGCAGCTCCCTCCTTGATAGAATCAACCAGGCTAGAACTGATTATAAGATCATACAAAGAGCGCTCAAACTCAGCCAAATGATGACAATGGGAGATAATTATTCCAGCTTTAAATGCCGCTGTATTCTTGACGAGCTAGCAGGGTTCGCCGGCGTCGACAACCCACTTGCTGGCCCCAGCCGAGTGCAATTTGGGCAAGTACACGAGCTCTACAGAATTATGCTTAAAGACCTCATTTCCAAGCGTATGAAAGTGAGACGAAGGGCCAAATTGATTGGCATTTGCAAGAGGGCTTCAGGTGTCATCTTTGTGCTCATAATTGGTGCACTATTCATCACATCTATAGTGGTAGTTGTGTATACTTCTATTGGCATTGCGGCAATGCCTGTTATCTTGTGCTCCTCCTCGGGTTTCCTTCACAAAAGGAGGATCAGGCCGGAGAAGGGCTATCGGAAAAGGCCTCTGGTGAGGCTCGCAGCACAGCTTGATGCAGCAGCAAGGGGCACGTACATTGTAGACCAGGACTTTGACACAATGAGCCGGCTGGTGACCAGGCTGCATGACGAAATAGAGCACAAGAAAGCAGTGATAGGTTTATGTTTGGGAAGCCAAAAGGAGGGATTGCTAAAGGAAGCTCTGAAGGAGCTTGAGAGTGAGGAAGCTTGCTTTCTTGAGCAGCTGGAAGAGCTGGAAGCCCATATTTACTTGTGTTTCCTCACCATTAACAGAGCCAGGAAGCTGGTTCTCCAAGAACTTCAAAAGCATCAGTAGCCATGTTTCTTGTTCTTGGAAATACACAATCAGGGTTAATGTGAGAGGGTTTAGAATTAATTTGCATAGGAAATTCTTTTTCCTACTAATTTCGAGAACTCCATAACACAAGTGTAAAGTGTGTAGTTTTAAAAACATTGTAAATATGGATTATGTGCTTATAAAACTTAAGATCAAGAAACGATGTCTTGCATTCATTAACTAAGATGATTGTGTTACAAGGCTTTTTGTTTCCAATATGCAACCTACTTCCAAACAAATAGCTTCAAAATATGCAAAATGCCATAGATAAATTTCCTCAGATCAGACTTTTCATAGGTTACATGCGCATCTAGTCCTTAGCATGTTTGGCATATACATTCACAAAGAGATGCTGACCATCATTGGCATTAGGGTAAGTTGTGTTTGGAAGGCCTCTAACGTGTTGGCCAGCATACTTAATTTGTTTGCGTGAAATATGAAGAAAGCAAGAGTTAATCATGGTTGCGCTTGCAGGTTTTTCAAAGAAAGATATACAACTAACAGATAAAAAAGAAGGGTATTATTATTCACAGTGCTACAACGATGCGTGCCGAACAAGTCCTGCATAAACTCTTGTCGATGATGGTATATCCAATCCTCCTTCCTCTGCAGTTTCTTGAAGAATCTCCTTTTGTTCTTTTGAAGCATCTCCCTCTCTGATTCTCTCGCTCTGTCTCTTTCTTTATTTCTTTCATCTTTTTCTTTTTAAATAAAGGAAATTCATGATTCCTAATAACTTTGCAGGGGAACGAACAACTACTGCCGTGGAAGCATTCTCATGCAGATGATTCCACAATAGCATAAGGTTGAATAATAAAATTTGGTTGTTATAATGTGTTTTATGCAAATCCATCAGTTGACTATCATGAAACTAAAAAAAGATACAAGGATGATAACTAGTCCTTTTGCTCAAAGAAGAAATATATATGACAGTTCTCAGAGTTTTTGACACTATATTGCAAAATCTAACGATATTGAACCTGAAGAGATCAATACACGAACGTCTCAGCTTCCACAACTCTCAGAATAAAAAAGACATTGATCGTTTATTTGTTAGAACCCTAGAACAAACATCAGGACATCGAGTATTTCATTACATATCTGGAACTCATATTGAACATGGCAAATCACAGTGGCAATAGCAAAACAGGGCAAGGGATGAACTCGGCCAGCAAGTTGCCATCCACATGCTTGGAATGGATAGACTCCATGCTCAAAACTACCAAATCTAAGTTCAAATCATCGGCCACCTCACCTATGATGGCTGTTGGCTTTTTACCTTCCCCAAGTCGCTCCATCAGCCTGAATTCCTGAAATCCACCTGGCCAAAGCTCCGAGGCACTAATCAATATATAATAAAAGAGACAGAGGTCATGAACCAAAAGAAAATGCCAATGAACCTTCAGAAAGATGCCATCGGATACTGGATAATTGTGCATCATGCTCCGGAAAAGATTCTTTTAATTTTTCATCTATAACTGCATACCAAGTTCAACTTTGCCACTTCACTTAGTTTTCTGGAAGATTGAAACCATAGCTACATCTATCGCAAGAATAAGCATTACCGACTACGGTGATGTCTGCTCCATATTTTTTAGCTAAAGCAGTAGTCGTTGCAGCAGCCTGTGAACCAAAAAATTATAGCAGTTTGTACACGTAGAGATGTTTAATTAATACACACCCATAGAATAAAAAACCATAGTGCAATGACCCCAAAGCATTAGCTCATGTACATTCTCTTAAGTTACGAGCTATGAAATGTGAAGCCTCAACCTTCACTATACTTAAACGCCTTTCTAGAGGCATATTAACAGAATCATCAAAGCAATTGATAAAATTCAAAACCAAGTTGTAATACAATACGCAACCCTGAACAAAATCTGTGCATTCTCCAGTTGCATGGTTTTAAAAAGTCTATAAGCAAACGCCTGAAAATATGCCATCACAAAGGAAAGTTAAGTCTATACCAAAAAAACCTAAAATAGCGAGGATACATAAATTTTAGGTTCATCAATTGAAAGCAAATATTTTTTATTTGAGACATTCTGGTAGACAGCATATAATGGTCTACGATGGTTGCCAAACATCCAAACGTTTCTGAAATAACCGACACACGAATGACTTCATGCAGTGGAAAATGTTCATATCCCTTCGTCATTGGAAAATCACCTGTCTTGTTCCTTCCGATAGATAGGGGTTTCTATCAGTAATTGGGAGAAGCACATGCTTCACATCGGCAAATGCATCAGCAGCAACTTCCCCCGCAGATTTTCCCTTCTCGGCACGAACTACAGTCCATTTTACAATAACAAACACATCAGAAAAAGAAAATTATCATCATCCATCACCAATCCACCAAGTACAAAAAAAACATATATCCAACTTTTGACACAGATCAATCCCTAATCCAACTAAAGCTACCTCTCGACGAACATCATCAAATGTTCTCTTCAATAAAAAAACCCGAGTTTCCGAATGACCACTCAACCAAAAATTAAAAAACAAACCCGATGAAGCTATGAAGAACGCTACTTTCGACCAATTATACACATATAAAAAAAGAACAGATTTTTCAGAGTTGTACCAGTGTAGGAGGTCCTTGGGTGGCGGAACAAAAGGGTGGTCGGATTCCGGCGCTTCAAAGCCGGGTAATTGAACGAAGCAATGGAAGATGAAGGTCGGAGCACGGAAAGATGGGGGGTTTGGGACAAGAGAGTGGAAGAGAGAGTAAATTGGCAGCGACAGCCATTGCTTACCAAGACTTATCAACAGAGATCGGTCGCAGTTGCAGGCATGGAGAGGGCGAGAAGGAGAGGGGAGAAGATGGCAGTGAAGGGGCTTTTTGCAAATAGTTTTGGCGCCGGGGATGCTTGCATAAATTTTAGAAAGCAGGTTTCCAGAAGTGCGGGCATTTATGATACCCGACTCCGCTTGTGACCCGTTTATGGGCTTCTAGACCAGGGCATGACATTTTCATAACTCTTGTATTTTTTAATGTTAAATGCAAACATAATCGGATTAAATATGATTTGGTTTGGATATCGGTTTAAATTATTAGCATAGATTAGTTATTTAAAAATATTTAAAACAGACGGGATTCTACGTGAACCATTTAAATAAATAAATGATGCTTATTTTTATTAACTTTATTATACTTTACACTGAATTTTTATATTATTTTAAAAATCAATACTATTAGTAATAATTAAATCTGGCAAATTGGAGTCAATTACTAATATAATAAATAAGTATGTTATATAACGATGGACTACTGGACAGAGTCACATTGACAAAATAAGAATAGGTGAGATTCATATATTGAGATGAATGTGCGGTAAAACCATGAAGGATGGAATCCCTAATAGCACCATACGAGCGTAATTAAAGATCACACAATCGAAGAAAAAATGCAAGAACACAAACTATGTTGTTTTGGATAGGTACATTCATGTTTAAAGAGATATACATGTGATTTTGCCATGGCCGGATGATAATAAATTAATAATGATGACGACTAATGCTATAAATAAATAATAATAATATTTCAGATCTAGATTAGATTAGGCCAAATGGTGCACAAAAAGAATATTTATATGGGCGTCCTTTAAGAAGCTGAAAGACGAATGATGTATGCAAAACAGGAATTGCTGTATTGAGCAGATGGAGACGGAGCCCTCTCCCCTCCCCATGACCACCGTCTCCACCCACCACTTCGGCAATCTGTCCTGTGTTGAAGGCCTGATCCATATCCAGATCACGGAGGTATATATGTACATACATGCCCACAATCTCCATTGCCGCATTTAACTTAGTAATTCTTTCGTCTGTTTCATATGCATGTCTCGTACTTGTTCGACGAAATGCCTCTGTTTGGATAGACAGATCATGCAAGAGGAGTATGGCATGTTCGTGTGGCCTTGCAGTGTTGTTCTCGCCGAGTACGTTTGGCAGCAGAGATCCCGGTTCGTCGGTGCCACCGTTGTCGAGGTGAGTCATTTCGATCCCGAGAAATTCACTAGCTCTTCATTATACATACATATAGGAAATTTCTGCTATGCGCTATCATGTTCGGTGGCACATGCATTGGTGGCTGTTGGATCGAAATCCAATGGCCATCAATCTTTCCATAGAAATTTCCCTCACCCACCGTGGCACCCCCGCCAGGCCCCACCACCTCTCCCACCGCCACGTCCCCACCCGTTTCACCCCCACCCCCGCCGCCACCCCTTTTGCCGCCTCGCCCCGCCCATCCTTGCCTGCAGCCCTCCCCCCCACCTACCCTATTCCCCCCCCTCGCACCGCCCAGCCCGCCGACCAAGCTCCTCCACGCCATTTGTTGCCTTGTTCCCCCCGCTGCCCGTTTTGGCCCCACCCTCGTCGCGGCCCCGCCCGCAGCCCTCCCCCACCTACCCCGTTCCCCCCCTCACACCGCACAGCCCACCATCACCTGCATTAACGCCGGCTGTGGTGCGACAAAACACAAGGGAGAAGGAAAAGGCTATGACAATTTCGTAATAAAAACTTGACTTAATTCCAACTCGAGTCAAAATTACGAAATAAATTTTAAAAATAAAATACAATAAAATAAAAATTTGACTCAATCCCAACTCAAGTCAATATTGTGAAATAAAATTTAAAAATAAAATAACGTAAAATAAAAACTTAACTCACTCCCGACTTGAGTCAATATTACGAAATAAATTTTTATAAAAAATTTAAAAATAAAATAACATAAAATAAAAACTTAACTCACTCTTGACTTGAGTCAAAATTACGAAATAATTTTTTTAAAAAAATTTAAAAATAAAATAACATAAAATAAAAATTTAACTCACTCCCGACTCGAATCAATCATAGATTAACAAGTTTTCCTAATTTTAGTGTGGGACTTAAAGTAGTTTTCCTAATTTCATGTACAACAATCTCGTAATATTATAAAATAAAATGGTAGGTAGTGATTGGGCCTGCTACGGTTGGAGGCATCCAAGCTTGACTTGACTCGGTCCTAACTCGAGTTAAAATTATTTTTTTTAATTTATTTCGTAATATTGCCTCGAGTCAGGAGCGAGTTAAGTTTTTTATTTTATGATATATTATTTGGTTTTTAAAAAAATTATTTCGTAATATTAATTCAAGTAGGGAGCATGCCTAAGTTTTTATTTTATGCTATTTTATTTTTAAAATTTATTTCGTAATTTTGACTCGAGTCGAGAGAGGGTAAAATTTTTATTACGAAATTGTCATCGCGTTTCCTTCCCCATGCGTGTTGTTGCGCCCCCGTCGGCGGTGATGTAGGTGACGCAAGCGTGGAGAAGGCCAGAGTAGTAGACGATGGGGAGGAGCTCAGTCAGCGGGCAGGGGAGGGAATGGGGCAAGTGGGGCGGAGAGCTGTAGGCGGGATGGTGGTGGCGGGTGGTGGGGGAGGGAAATTCCTGTAGAAAGATTGATGGCCGTTTGATTTCAATCCAACCGCCCATAGCCCCCAAAGTCCCCCATGCCCAGCGCGCCCGCTCGCCCTCTGCCGCAATGCACCTGCCCAACCCCCTGCCGCGGTGCACTCATCGGCTGCGACGACGACGACGGCCTCAAGCCGCCGCCTGCCCATCGCTCCCTACAACAGCAATGATTGGCCCCGCCACTGGGCCCGCCCCATGCCACCACCACCCCCACCATCGTTCGCGGCTGATGCCGGGCTCAACTCAAGTAAAAAAACTAGACTCGGTCTCGACTTGAATCAAGTCAATAAAAAGTTGACTCGGTCTCAACTCGAGTCAAGTTAATAAAAAATTGACTCGGGCTTGACTCGAGTCAAGTCAATAAAAACTTGACTCGGTCCCAACTCGAGTCAATATTCTGAAATAATGCATCCTAACTCGGTAAAGAAAAATGTTAGACTTTTATATATTTTGATAACATTTAAATTATGTTGATGAAATCATAAACGCATCAGAATTAAAACACATTAGAACCATCTCATTTCAATAAAAACTTGACTCGGTCCCAACTCGAGTCAATATTCTGAAATAATGCATCCTAACTCGGTAAAGAAAAATGTTAGACTTTTATATATTCTGATAACATTTAAATTATGTTGATGAAATCATAAACGCATCAGAATTAAAACACATTAGAACCATCTCATTTAATTTTTTCCACATGATAAATAAAAATACAAACTTACAAGTTACAAATTTGTCAAGTTTGATTAAAGTTAATAACAATTCATGGAAACAAGTTACAAATCACTAAGATTATACAATCATTCTAGATTCGGAGCTATCATAGTCGTTCTGCATCACTGCCTTGAGATTCGCCATCACTGCACCGACGCCCCTAAATAGACTCCACGACTCCACTTTCAGATGGAATATTTTTTTTCCTATAATAATTTGGCATATATTTCCTTTATCTCTTCTTTATTTTTTGTCTGGGCATTTCTAATATATTTCTCTGTACAACTAATATTTTCAACCCCACCCGCTTTAATTTCTAGCACAAACATTAGTTGAGAAGTTTTTATGTTAGTCTCTCCAAATGTGTCAATCAAATTTCGGTGCACACTTGTAACATACCTATGTGACCAGAGAAATAGAGTTTTTGATGGTGTAAGGAGTGCATGAGTATGTCCTTCTTCAAAATACATGACCTTCCATGTGCCCTCTTTATTTTTAGTTACCCTGATGTATGCATGCCAATCTTCTCTAATTATAGGATGGGTTCTCTTTTTTCCGTTATAGGGTATTTCTCTTTGTGCCTCATTTTCTTTTATATATCCTTATTTAGAATACACAAACACTTAGACCACAACTCTTTCGTTCTTCTATGATAATTTGTATTATGTTTACGTACACCAAATCTGGTCATTTTTGAATAACTACTGTAGAAGTTGAGTGCATCGTCCAAATAATCAAATTGCATTCCAACCTTCAGTTTGAACTCATCTTTTACAGTAGGATAGAGTATTTTAATATGTTGGTTTAATTCTTCATCATTATATCATTTATCTTAAAGATTGTCTATTCTTAAAAAATACAAAATTTATAAAAACTAAGATTATTTTCAACTAAAATAGTCTCAATAAACATTCTTTAATTAAGTCAAAGTATTTTCAAAGGCTTAACTCTTACCTAATGTTCGTCTTCAACTAGACTTATTCTTTGCTGACAGATGCAAATCTGGCTTCTTTAACTCCACTTACAAATATTTTTGACCTAAAAATATATTTTTTTACACTGATAGAAACATAAGTACGAGAAATCAAGGCAAATATTATGTCCGCAAAATTTTTTATTTTCATTGCTTTGTAAATTCACTATTTACTTTAATCAAATGATTATAAATGCCGTCACTAAAGCAGGTGGGTGGGTGGTGGTCCGTGGCCGTGGGGGGGTAGCGGCTGGGGTCGGGGGTGGGTGGCAGGTGGTGTCCGGGGGAGGTGGCATGGTCTAGTGGCAGGGGGTTGCGGGCATTTTATAGCTGCCCCCGGGCAAGTCCAGTGAAGGGGGGAGAGGGGGGGGGTCTTAGGGGGCTGTGGACCGTTGGATTTTATCCAACGGCCTACAATTGCAGCGTTGCATACGCTGCCAAAATGGGGCAGAACTATATATATATATTTGATGTTGCTGACCTGAGGTGCAGCTAGGTGCCGGAACGTCATTACCTGGAGTGGTGGCTGCGAAGGTGGGAGCCAACGTGACACTCACTGATAGATCCGACCGACCAGAGGTGTCATTATGGTCCGCTTTACACTGACGAATTATTCAGAAATAGTTGATTCAGTTATGTTTTTTGGCGGGAAAATTGCAGGTCCTTGCCAATATACGCAAAATTTGTGCTCTCAACGAAGTCCAGTGCGAGGTACCCAGTGAATTTGTTTTAGTAAGGCGATAGTGTTCTTGTCTTGCTTAATGTTTGCTTATTATTTTTTCACTAAATGTCTGCAGGTGCTGGGGTTGAGTTGGGGCCAGTGGGATGAGGCTGTCTTTGATCTGGAGCCTAACATTGTACTTGGAGCTGATGTCTTGTATGATGCCAATGGTGAAAATTAGACACTTGGTTATGTTAACTACTTGTGCCCTATTGATTTTCATATTGAGCTCACTGGGGTGATCTCTGTCTTGCCAGATTTCGCTGACCTCTTTGCCACCGTCTCATTTCTGCTCCAGAAAATTCCAGGTTCAACCTTCATTACAACTTACCACAACAGAAGGTGAGCGTCTCGCCTTTTTGTCATCGGTTGACATTTGTTAAGCGGCAAACCCCATTATTTGTTTTCTTTTTTTGCTTTCTAATCAAGCAGTGGGCATCATCTGATCGAGTTCTTGCTGGTGAAATGGGGTTTGAAGTGTACAAAACTGCTTGATGTCTACTCCTTCATGCCATCTGATAAGGCTTCCACCCTCCAGGGTAATATCCAGCTGGTCGAGATTGTGTTAGATCATCAACCCTAATCACTCGCCTGTAAATCTTGTACCGTTCCAGACTATTAGTATGAAAAACAGCTGCAATATTGGTTTCACGTTTAGGATTGACTAAAAGCTAGTAACACTTGAATATTCAATCAACAATGGGCTTATGGAAAAGAATGTTTTTTTAGTTGCTAATATTTCCAAACCAATAGACTAAGAAATATCTTTTTCAAAGCGAAGACGAAATATCTTACACGACATGAACAGGCTGGTCGACTCAAATGCAGTCTGTTAAGCCTAAGCCGGTAAGCCCCGTGAGCAGGTTTGTATGCCGACGCAATGCTATTGGTTTACACAAAATGTTATAAACGGAACAACCTCCCAAATGTTGTACAATATTCAAATTTTGGGTAAAAAAACCCTTCAAAATGTAGTTCAAACATTTCTCACAGGAGTCGGTTTTATACACCCATTATACACCCAAGAGCATTCAATTTTATAAGGAAAACAAGGAAAGCAAATCCTCACATTACAGTCGAGTATTATTATGCAATAGGCAATTTGAGCTTCACTAAACACCTACGGGTATCCTCTGCATTTTGAGTTTCTACAGCTTCAAAAGTGCACATATTGGACTGCTACATTTTGAACTTCAAAAACTTATGTAATGCTTAGACAGAAACAAAAACATGTGCCACGGCTGATCACATCTAACAGTAGAAAAAGTTCACATGATATCGTATGATTTTTTTAAAAAAAAGGAAAATGAAAATGAAAAAGAAAAACTGTATACAGAGTGTTTAGGCAACATTAAAAAAGAAGAAGCTGCACACACACAAATCAAGGGAAAATCAACAAGAGTGCCGGTTTGGAAAATGCATCATGTCTCAGAATTTGTCACCGTAGTCTCAATTGCACAAATATTTTGACTTTCTAATAATGAGGCTCCCCATGGCTCTCACATGAAGCAGTTCTGTCTTAGTTTGAAGTCTTGCAAAGATCGTCCACAATTTGGTAAACTTGTATAGTGAAAAGACCATTCATTTAACTGCATATGCAAAAATGATTAAGTATCTCTATATTATGTTAATCAAATATTTCTCCAAATCTTATGATGTAAAATTTGCGGTCAGATCAACCAAAGACCATTATACCATTTCATTAGCAATCATGATCAGCAAATCAAATGTCAATTAGCTACCTTCACCAGCATCATATTCCACCAAAATCAGGTTCTCTTATGCTTTTAATTTGATGTCCTTGTCATAATAGTATCACTAGAATAACCCTCATGAATGAGGGCCAAGTTCCCCACACTGTTGTATTTTTTTTCTCAGTGACAAAAGGAAATGTGAACTTATACATGCTTCTAACTATTCTCCCCTGCTGATGAGCAGCTCTGCCAGATTCTCCTCCCCAGCCTTTTTTAACAGCTCAACCACCATAGCAGAATGAACATGCCTAATGGGAATTCTAGATGTCATCATCTCGTCAATCAAGGCCCCTGCTTTATCAAATTGGCCTCCTTGACAAAGGTTTACCAACAAAAGGGAGAAAAGATAAAGGTCAATGGTGTACAAACTACATTTCACCAATTTACAGCATTGCCGGAACCCATCAACACTCCATTCACTTGTAGAAAGTTCACTCATCAAAACATTTGTAGCAAAGCCAGTAGGTTTAATTCCCTCGGCAAGCATTCTCTGCACAACCTTCTCAGCCTCATCCACATTCTTGATCTCAATTAAGCTTACTAAGAGACCACTATAACACTTATCCGCTGATAGACTTTTACACTCACTAATCATTTTATTCACAACCTTGTAAGCATCATAAATGTGCCCTTCCACAATAAGGCCATTAATTAACGTACGGGCAGTTACCCAATTAGGAGCACATTCATGAAGACTCATACGTTCAAGAACCTTAACAGCTTCTGTTGCCAATCTCCTTTCACAAAGACTCTGGACTAAGGAGGTATAAGCAACTGCATTAAGCCCACAGCTGAATGACCCTTTTTCCATGTCACTCAAGATCTCCAATGCTGTGTCTAAGCGCCCTACCAGACACGCTCCATGAACTAAAGCAGAATAGACAATCTTATTTGGGAAGCATCCACTACGGCACATCTGATCAAATAATTTGCGAGCGTCATCCAATCTCCCAGTATTGCACAAGCCCTTGATGGCAGTAATATATGTGATCATATCTGGGAAAAGACCAATCAAAGCCATTTCTCTAACCAGATCTTCAATAGCATCTATATCATTTTTATCACAGAATAGCTGAATGACAACATTGTATGAAACCGTGTCAGGGTGGCAATTGAACTCCTTCATCTTCCTCAAAACCTTCAAGGCATAATCAGCAAGCTTCACTTCCTTGCATATATTCAAAATCACTTTAAAGGCCTTAATAGAAACCCTTAAATTTTCTTCTCTGTAACTCTCAAGAATGTCGAGCAGTGCTTCAGGGTGAGCGGAAATTCGAAGACATTCAGAAGCACATGCATACATGAAAGCACTATGGCGGTAGTAAGATTGCTGACCTGCCCAGATGAAGAATCTGAGAGCTCTATCCCGTCCAATGGAAGGTTTTTGAAGTGCAGTTTGAACACACAATGAATCCACTTTAGATTTTACCTGATCCAGTGCTCTTTCAAGTTTAATCCGAGGCAAAATTTGCTCCAACAGAGTGCAGTATCTATCCACAGAGGTTGACAACAAAACCTTGGACAAAAAAAGAGAGGGTAAACTCAAAAGTCTTGGAGATACCGGCCGGTGGTTCACAAGACAGCCATAGGAAAGGAATAACTTCCCAATTCTCATCCCAACGGCATTCATCTACAATGCCGTAGCCTGCCGAAATGCTTGAACTATCAAACATACTCAAACCAACCCTCAAATCATTATTCTGAAACAAAAAAATGTCATTACTCCATGCACTGATTACCAAACATAGCAGGAAACAATAATATACGCCACATCCAATCGACGACCTCGCAATGAACACTGCAAAAAGGCAGCATATTTGGTATCTTCCACAGATATTAACAACTATATTCCCCTCAAAAAATCGAAGAGACTCGTTTTCCACTCTCAGACTACCAATCCAAATCGATTTTGAAGGCACAAGAGCTGGTGGTGTCTATCTATCACCAATCACCGTAAACAAAGATCAACAAAAACAGTGAAGCTCATACCAAGGGAGGATAGAGGAGGTTGGTGTACAGTCGAGGCTTCCATCGCCGTCGCCGTCGTCGCCACCTCCGTTGGCCTTGGACGGGCCGGTGGTAAGGTCCATGGTTGAGGCCGGTGTTTTCTTTGGAATTTATTCGGGTCGGGTAAACGGGTATATGGCCTGATCCGTGTGGCCGTGAGAGTGGACATATTGAGCCGGCAAACGCTAAACGCAGTCAACAGCTCGTCAACGACTTAAATTATAGAAAAATATATAAAAAATTATATTTAATATTAACTTCAATTTATTTATTTATTTGAAAACAGTGGCAGTACTCCATGGAGTTTTTAAAAAATTACAAATTAAATTTATAAAGTTATTTTATAATAATTTATTATGAATTACTAGTATAATCGAACATAACGAGATAGAATCTTAACCATGGTAGTTATTTAAGTTATGATTTGGATCATTAATGCAATCATACGTGTACGTGGCTTGATATTGCTGTCATGTAGTATATGAATAACTTATAAACCGCCCTAAAATCTTCAGATTTTTTAAAATGAAAAATGCATTAGAACATTATGATACAAAACGAATGATTAATTTGCTCACTCTATTACGTCCCAGCAAATACTATTTTGCAATTATAGACCATGCAACCGTGAACGTCAAGGGCTCAAGCTCGTAATAGAATACACAAATTTAACAAATCAAGAACTCATTTTGGAGAACATTAATATCATTACACATTATTATTGTTTCACTTGTCATTTGTTCGATGCAATCATTTATCATTTTTGGTTTATTAGGCCTACAAGATGATCATCATAAGTATTATTACAAGTACTTACTTACATTTACCGAATATTATAAGTGCTTAACATTTATCATTTGAAGCTTTATTAAAGGAATGGCTGAATCTGACTTATTGAAGTAGTTAAATTAGGCATCCGTGTTGGATTAACTCATCAACATGTCTCTCATTTCACTTCTTCAATCATTTTGCTTTCTCAGTAGTCTTGTTGAGGATCTTGATGTCGTTCGGAGTGTACTCTTCAATCCCTCTAGAAAAGAAATTCTCCACAAAATCGGCAACTTTGTTCTGCCTGTAAATTGGTGGATTAGCATCAGACAACAAACAGTTCTTTTATCGGCCAGTCTCTGTGCGAATTGGATTGAGGAAAGTGGCAATGGATACTCTTGTCGAGCTTCTTGCCAACACTCTGTTGCACGCTTTTGAAGATGTCATTCCTGGTAATCTGCATCAACCAAAAATTTGTCACACAAGAACTCATCAATAATTGTTAGTACATCCAACTTTGAACATTGTACTTTAGGTTGTGAGCAGTGAGGTACTTGAAGAAGGTCTCCTATGTTGATGACTAAAGCTCCATGAATTGGCATGACATCAAATCATTGACCTTGATGAAGAACCTGGAGAGAACCCACTTGATCTTGGAAAAGAATGGTCAAGAAGGCAGCGTCTGTGCGTTTGGAAGCCCCTATTGTCAGCTCGGGCTCTGGGCATCCTGGGTAGTAGTGGCAAACCATGATCAAGGCCTTCATTGAATCCATTTCTTTAACATGGTTGCTGGGAAGACCCAAAAATAGCAACTCTGATAGCTTTCTTAAGTGACTCACATACTCCACAGTTGCTTCCCTGCATGAGTTCATCAAACAGATCGATCAATAATTTCAAATGGAGATCATGGAGCTCAATTTTCACATACCCATGATGATCATGATTATGTGGTCTCCGAAGTAAAAAGAACAGCCCTGTATTTACCTGGTAACTTCGGGTAGCAGCTGCGGATCAATGTAGCCGAGATCATACGATCAGTTCAAGGTGTCCCTCCAATTGGCAGCACGCGACTTGAAGAGATCATAGTTTGATGCATATCTTACTTTTCGAGAAGTGTCCCGAGAGTAGAACTCCCTTTTGATCTCCACCGGCAGCTCATGGAACCTTCTTATCCCGGCCAGCATCCCATCCAACACTTCAATGGGTATCCCGTGGTTCACTATTTGGAAGACGCCCCAAGTCTTGCCTGCCTCAAGGATTTCACCAACAATGCCGCTTCTCTTGTTAGGCTCCACCACTCCTTTGAGATCAAGCATGGGAATGTTGAGCTTACTTTGCTTCACCTCCTATGTCTTGACCCTGTTCTCCGGTGGTTGCAGGAAGATCCTTGGGATCTTGTCCAAGCCCAAGTCTGCGACCCCCTTGACACCAGCTTTTGTGTTGTCAAACTCTTTCAGTGCTTTTGCTCTGTTAACCTCGGTCCCCATGGTAGAGCCGCCTGTGTTTTCTTTGCGTTCCAAGCTAGAACAGTTGCATGGATTTATAACAGGAGTGGACGTAGAATGCCGTTCGTCTTTGGAAGGAGCTGTCAGTTGTATGGACGGAATCTGAAAGGAATTGTTCTTTATTTGTCGAATTTCGAGGAAAGCTGCTATGACTTCGGCCGTGTTGGAGCTGATTACGATGAATGGGAATTCTATAATCTATATACACGAGGGAACAAGATTTATTGTCCTTACCATGGCCGAATGGCGTTTGGATGGGAATCAGAAACAGACTTCGAGAGCGTTGTGATTGGGTTTTTAGTATTCTAGGATTCGCGAAGAACCTGACTGATCAAATCAAACCGTAACATGCGCCAAAAGCTTAATTTGGATGTAATCTTAGAAGCGCAATAGCAGGACGTAGTACTCTGGTATCATCGGATAAACCTGGTCAGAGTAACTTCATAAGATAAGATAACTATTAGTTAGTGCACTGGTAAAAAACAACCATTTAGTGAATATGTATTAGGAATGGAGGATACGAGTGAATTTTTAAGAGTAAGATGGTTCAATTTTAACCTCTGCAAGTGTCTTTAACTCAAACAACACAGTTACACAGATTCGGCCGTCCAGCTTTCTAACTCATCAATCATAAAATATTGGGAAAAAAACCATAAATTACATGGGAACCCAATCATGCATGTAAGGCTCTTGGAATTGGTGATCTCTTCACAATGTGTTTTTGTCTATTATTCTAACTGAGAAAATGATCTCATGGGAACCCAACCATAAAACGTTCATATCGAAGATCATGATCATGCACGAACTAATGGGAAATTTTATAAACAAGAGCATTTGCTCCCCTTTCCTTATCAGTGTACTTCCCGGTTCCCAGAGAGCGCACCAAGAAAGCCAACCAAGAAAGTAAAAGCCCGAGCAAGTTCACCATACTATCATCAGACCCCATTTTACGTGGAGACAGCTTTCAAACCAGATATACTCGCAAAAAAAGTACATGATCCATCAATAATCGACTTCCCAATGCAAACATCGTCTTTTTGCACAAAAGACAAGTACAACGGCTGATCTAACATGCGGATCAACATAAAAGTGAATGCAAAAAACCTGCTCACCTTTGGCAATAACCTGTCGCATAATTCGTTCTTGTCAAGGTGACATGTAGCACAACCAACAAGTGATCGTTCTGCAAGGTCACTTTAGCAGAACAAATATTGTCGATACCTCCAGATCAAACAAGAGCATAACTTTCCTGTTTTTCCAGTCAAGCAAGGGAACAAATTTTAATGGAAAGGAGGATAATTCATATAACATTCTGTGTCATACAAAAACAATGAGCTCATTGAAAAAAGACTGCAAACCTAACGCCAGCAACATTAGAAATCATCATCGTCATCTTCAGCAATGTGCTTTGCAAGTTCCTGTTCCTGCTGCTGCCGTTCTCTCCTCTTCTCGGCACTTTCTTTTTCTTTCTTGTGGGAATTTGGTGGAAATCGAAGAGCCCTAACTGCTTCATTGTGCATGTTAAGGCAGAAGGCAATCCTTGAATTGAAAGCCATTTGAGGCTCAGTTGTTGAGTAGACATCTCCAGTCTCCTTTGACACCATCCAACCATTAGCATGATCCAATGTGGCATCAATGGCACCATCACGAATTGCTTTTGCCACAATGCTTTCAGCATCAGCAATGGGATTAGCTGAGTCCAACCTCAGCTTTCTCGCAACATCTGTCAGAGAAATACGAGAATAAGAAATGCTAATGTTTCTTAAGCCCGTCCTTATCACGTTGTGGCGGAGCCTCACAATCAGATTCTGAGTCCGGTCTGCACTGAAAATACCAGCAAACTTCTCAGCCACAGTTCTGAACAATTCCAGGTCACCGATTCGAACAGCCTACAGAAAAGCATAATTTAGCTTTAGCGCATAAGGGCGGATGGCTCAAAGTTGGCGACCCAAATACAAAGTGTACACTTACATTTGTTAGCTCAAAGTACGGTCTTAGAGACTCCTTCATGCCATTCTGCATGAAAACAGTTCTCTCAGGAATTTCTCCCAGTAATAAGCGGACTATTATTGCCCACTTGTTACACTGAATTCTAAAACCACGAGCACCTGCAGGAGCTTTGCGAGCAGCTTGCAAGAGGCTTTCCTTTGCATCAGTGTACTCCAACTGAATTGTCCTAATTTTTCCCAAGTAAAACAGGTAGCGACAAAACTGTAAAGTCAAAACACACAAGCATTTCAAAAGACAGAGAAAAACAGACATCAATAAATATTCATGTATATAACTCGAAAAAGGAAAGTTGAAAAGCTGAAGAAGATCCAAAGCATAGCAACTTCATCATGAACAAATCAGGAGGGGCATAGATCTAAAGGTTAAGATTAACTTTAGGAAAAAATTATAAATATGCCAAAACAATAAATAAGAATTGCCTGTTGGTTTGAATGTGCTTCAAATCGTGGTGCTTTTGACCGCAGCTTCTCTGCTTGATCATATAAATTGTAATGAAGGTAATTACGAAGCAGCAAATTCAAAAGAGTTTCCTGGCAAGCAATATTAAATATGATTAGTTTGTTGTACTTGGATATCACTCACAATCAATTGCTTCATAATTACTTGCATACCTGACCCAACTCATCATGACGCAAGGTGGCCATCCTGTGGAGCGACAATAATGTCCTGGAAATAGATGACAAAACCAATTAGGAAAGAACCTAAACTGCAAGGATTTTTTTAAAAGAATTAAAGTATACATTGCAATAAACGGATCAGAATACACAAAATCTCACCCACGAATTTCAGCAAGACTATCTGTGAGTTCGTAGCAGTATGAATAATAGAAATACAGCCTAGATGCAAGAACATCAATTGTCCTCCTATTCACAGTCCTTAAACGGTTAATGCTGGCCAATGCAGTAGCTTTAGCCTGAAACAAAAAGCATCTACAAAATCATATATCCAGTTGAAAGGGCAGGTGTTGAAAGAAAGGCTAACAAAGGGCAGCTCTCTATTTTGGATAGAAAACAGAGGGGTTGTATGTAGAGGTATAGGGAGACAGAAAGTAATATGTAACAGCTAACCTCAGTATACATTTTCTGATCAATCAAGAATATAAGAACGAGCAAGTAACAGTATATCTCAAGTTCAGGAAGCGGATGTTTGGCAGTACCCTGTGAGGCAGATGTTGCAGTATCAATGTCCATGTCCTGCTTATCTTCCTGTAGCAACAAATACATTGGTTCATATTAATTGACAATGAAACAATAAAACGTGGACATTAAACAACTGTCATCCTATTCATTAATTGTGACAATTTATGTATGTCACTTGGAATCAAAGAGGAAAAGCAAAAGCACCACTACAATCAGATACAGATGCTACAAGCAAGAAGTTCAAGCCGAAGCCATTAATCAGGACAGAATTTTACTGGTAAAAACTTCAGCCCGACTTAGCCTTCCAGATAAGTTTAAGACATGGATTCAGTTACTACCTTTCAATTAGATCTGATTAGAGAAAGCCCGAATAGGGAAGCAAAGGAGGAGGGAGAGAAGAAAGAGAAATGGGCTCACAACAATTCGATACCATTTGTGGGAAGTAACGCATAAAAGATGCTGCGGTCATTGAATGGGAATAAATCAATAAATCAATAAAGAAATCCTTAAAGAAACTGAAAAATTTAGCTTTTCTCAGATGCATGCATATTAAAGAAGATGGGAAAAAAGCAAGCACAATATGCATGCATTATGCACAAGATCTGCCCACGAACAGCTACAGAAAATAATGCTTCCCACCTATAAGTTTACAGTTAACGTAACCTATCACACCAAAACCGTAAAACACAGTGATAAATATGTTACATGTAAAAAAATATTGCCTAGAGACGAAATTCAACAAACTCAACATTAATGTGCTCACAATCTCAAAACCTAGGCAATTTACGGTTCCCAGACGTCTTTGATCAATCAAATGCATCAATAAAATAAATTGACATCTTCAATTCACCACACTGACTACTGAAACGCTCAACAAGATGAATTTAAAAAATTGCAAGCCAATAAGCCACAATCAGACCGACGAATTATACATGCCACGAAACTGTCCAATGCCTCTTCAAAATTTTTGTTTTGTTAGATACTCACGAACAACAATCAAAATCACCGATTCAAATCAAAGACTTCACTTTTGGTAGGTAGGAAAAAAATTTTTCAAACGAAACGGAAAGAAGGAAAAGGCACAACCTTTGGTAAGTAGGAAGAGAGCCGAGTGTGAGCATCCGACCCAGGGGACAGCACAAAATCCAGGAACCCCGAAAGGAGGGGCGCGTCGAGCTGCCGCCGCAGAGCCATGGTGAGGCGGACTGCGCGCACCATGCGGCGCACCTCCTTGGCGTACGCCGCCGTCTCGATCAGTGCAGCGACGTCCTTCAAATCTGCATCCCAAAAGAGAGAGAAAAAAAGTAAAAACCTCAAATTAAAATCACTGATTCAAAAAAAAGAAAAAATCACCCAAAGAAAGGGGGGACGCTTGATCGAGTACGTTGGAGGGCGGGCGGGGCGGGGGAGGGGTCGGATCGGAGGCCACCGGCGCCTCCTTCATCTCGACGTCTTGAGAAGACATGGTTGAAGAAGAGGAGGAGGAGGGGGAGAGAGATCTGAAGAAGAAGAAGAGCTCCGCAAGCAAAGTAGCCTAAGCCTCTCGGGTTTGGGCGTCCGTCGGACATAAAGCCATTGACCATGTTTGTGTTTACCCAAAGATAAGCTACGCTTTTACTTAACTTAAACTTAAGTCAGTAAGTACCATAATTAAATGCACACATTTTTCATAATTTCTTACGGAAAAAAATATTATATTATGTATGCAGGTTCTGCTTTTAAGGTTTTTATATCCTGCATCTACTCTTTTTCTTATTATTTATTTAATAATATTTGAAAACTAGTATTTATTTTTAATTTGTGAATTTTGTAATGATATTTGATCCTTCCCCTCTCAATAGTTGCTATACGCTCTTCTCTTTGGATAGTTGTTATACAAAACAAATTTTATGGGTAACCATTCACTGTGAAGTATAAATTAACGAGCTTAAATTATTTTTAAAAAATAATTAATTAGAATTGAATAATTAATTCTCACTAATAAATTAGATTTCACCACATAAATATTAGATATGAAATTAAATTAAAAAATCTCACGTTAATGATCCTTTCATTATTATGGCTCCATCTCTATTTCTATTTGGTTAACACAAAAAATAATTACATAAAAATTTTAAATAGTATATTTATTAAAATAAATAAATATATATATTATTTTTAAAAATTAATATTTTTATAATTTATTTTATATTTAAATTAATCATGATTATTTTATATGAACCATTTATGTATTTTCTAATGAATAAAAAAACCCGTCGAGAAATTTTTTTTTGCTCATCGAAAATTACATTAGTGGGCTATATAAAATAATTATAATTATTTTGTACTTTTTTTAAATATAATCAATCTTAATTCACATATAAAATAATTAAATTAATAATATTTTTTGTAAAACATGTATTAAATATAACTAATTTTAATAAGACTATCTATTTAAAAGATTTTGTCGTATCCACTAATTTCATGTCAACTAATAAAACCCTAGTTTTATTAAAAAACTCTGCTTCAATCTAGAAAATGCCTTGTTTATTTTCAAATTTTCTTTACTTTTGCTTATTAAAAAAATTATTTTCAGCATTGGAATTTTTAGTTCGGCCGTAGCTTGCCAAACATAATTTTTTAATTATACTCAAATAAGACGTGACAATTTTAAGAAATTTCATATAAAATTTATGATTGCAACCAAACACCTTATAAATATATAAACCTCCAAATCAAAATTATCATTCATCTAACAATACCCAACACAATTTCCTAATTACTTTCACTAATAATCGTTTTCCCAATAATCCTATTAATTGCCAAGCAATACTCTAGGTTTTGAAGAAATGGGAAAAATTAAATTAAATTAATATTAGAACAGAAATGAACTCGTCACACTTCATCAATGTCTCTACTTACAACAGAGCTCGCCCACATAAATACCCCTTCCCATAGCATCCCAGGCCAAGTTACTAAATCCCAGAAAGGGGAGTGAAGGGTAATACAAAATGCAGGCAAACTCAACGATGGATTCGCATGAACAAATAAACAATCCACTGCTACAACGACCAAATTAGAAAACCAGCACTTACCATCTTCAACACCTTCAACCATAATTTGCGCTTCCTATTCACCACTAAATGTACAAATAGCACCCACCCTCTCGGAACCAAATTAGGGTCAGCTTCCTCCCTTAAAAGTTATGATGCAAAGTAGCTTCATCTACTATCTACTTCGACTTGAGAACCACCCTCTATACAAGATGGCTTCTCTTGCATGAACTTTGCTTTCTCGCTATATGCCACCAATTCAGTGTATGAGTTCAAAGAGGCCTTAGAAAACTCTGTCAGTGATTCAAAAACAGAAGTAAACCCTGTCTGAAAAGCACCGAGTATGATCCTTTGCGTCTCCTGCATGTAGTCGTGATGCTTTGCTTTCTCAATATCCAACCTGTTTCGACACATGTCAAGCAAGTCTTTCCTACCTGATAAGTAATCAACTCTTTGTCTAACATCATCCGGTTCTGTTTTGTCTGCAAGCTTGGTTTCAAGAATTCTGTTTTCCGTTTTCTGAAATGCCACAACCCTCCTGTCTAGCTCTTTTGCAAGACTGTCCACTTTTCTCTTTTGTTGCTGTTCTTCTCCTTGCTGAACCCACAAGGCCCTCACATCTCTGGTGAACTTTTTCATTGAGTAAACAACCGCACTATCTGGCAATTTCTGAAGCGAAGCCAGCCAATCGTGGCAGATGATGACCAGTGGTGGTGCACAGACATGGTAGGGGGCTGATGAACGGGCCCGAGGATAGTAATCAACTTCAGGAGCTAAAAACTTCGATAGCCAGCTGCTCAAAGCTTCTACATAAGCTCTCTGAGACGAAACATAGTTCACAAAACATGTACGCCAATTCTGAATTTCAGTCTCCAATTGCAATGTTGCATGCCTGTGTGGATTCCCACAGAACCTTCCATAGGCTGAAGAAGTGAAAGTCTTGACTTCAAACATTACACGGTTCTGGGTTTCATGTGATTCTAGCATTACTCTCCAGGTTGTCATTAATCTGCATGGAGTAAGAACAAAGTACTATCATCAAAACACTTCATTAATCAGTGCATAAAGCAGGTATGAAGAACAGAAGCAAATATTTTTACCCCTTGAGAAGTTCAAAAAGCTGCGGCTGCAACTCTTCGTCTCTAAGCTTTTGAATCCTATTTGATATCGATTCAACTGTTCTTAGAGCAACCCATATCCGAGTGTACAAATCCTTCACAGCATTTCTCGTTTTGTCAAAGGAGCCCGAATCATCCCCGTGAGAATCTTTTTTTCTAAGGATTTCAACCTTCCGCTCATACATTTGCCTGGTCTGATCACCAGCCTGCAAAAAAGTAACATAAAATCTTAAGTCATGCTGCAAAAGGTACTGTCAACAACAATGCAGATGAAGAAATTTAAGACAGACGATGAAACAGAAATGTTAGGTTTAAGCAAACACCTTTACTTCATCATAAAGTTTCTTTTCCCATTCATACAATCTTTCTAAGGTGAGAGAATGACTCCCCGATTCCATCCCACCATAATCATCAAAAAGTTCATTGTTATAGTGAATCCATGAGCTGCGTTTGCTTCTGGAGCTCGAACCCAGGTTACTCCTGATGGATGACGACTGGGAGGGAGTTCGATGCCATGTGATAGCATTAATAATCTTAGATGAATTTTCTGTACAGCAAGCATCATAAAGAAGCCCCATGAGAGTGCCATATTGATAGCACACAGTGATAGCACCGATACTGTCAGATGAATTGTCTATAAATGAACTAACACACACACACACACAAAAAGCTTCAAAAGAGAGCAATCTATTGATATAGGACATCAGATAAGCCCAACTCGTTTTAGGTGTAAAATAATGTAATCAGACTACTCAAGTAATTAAATCATTCCCTTACATTTTGTGTGTGCGGTCAAAACCTCAGTAACATCAGAATATGAATAAATGAAACAACAGAATAAACTAGAAAGGTGCATATGACGGCTTGTTGGTCCATTGTCACGTGCTCTTCTTCAACCAATAGCTCAGAAATCCACCTAAATTCTTCGTCCGCGTCTTATAATATTGAAAAAGTGAGCAATTTTCCAAGTTTACTAAGAAAGGTTCTAAATCTGAAGAATAAGCCCAAGAAGAAGCAGACAAGAAATTAATGGAGATTTAAAAGGGGAAACTAAAGAGAGAAGCAAATGAATCAAACCCATCTCATTCATCCAAACAGAGAAAACGCAACCGTAACTCTTTCCTATATACGCTTTGAAAAAGAACAAAAAGGCAGACCCCAATTTTTAAGGGTTAAAAAGCCTGAAAACTAGCCCAAATCCTGGTATAGTTCTATCATGTTCAACTACCCAGAATTGTGTGCAATGGCCAAAAATTGTTGAAACGAGTGAAGGTACAAACTCTTTATCACTCTTACATTTCACGAAGGAACCAACCAAATAGCAATGCATGCAAGAAGATGCAAAGAGATAAAGATCTCTTTGCGAGCTGGGAACAGTGTTCTAATAGAATAGAAAAAAAACTCGAAACAAGCTGTAAAACCTTAAAAATGAGTACTTGGTGGTTCAAAAGGCACAAAAAAGGACACACCTTTGATCTCCTCGAGGCCGGATTGGAGGTGGTGAACTCGGTTGGCCTCCAGCATCCTGGACACCTCCTTGCCGGAGCCAAAGGCCCGGAGGAAGTGGTCCTCCACATCTCTCAACGCCTCAAGCAGCTCTCTTTCACTACCCGCCGTCTCCATGACTGATAGACCCTTCTCCTCCTCCGCATGAGACCCTTCTTCTTTACCTCCACCCACCATTTCTCGACACTCCCCTTCGTCGTCTTGCAGGTGATGCTCATTATCCTTTACCTTCACTTGCTGGCCCACCACGTCCTCCTCCTCCTCGAGCTCCGGTATGCCCTCCTGCTCTCTCACCGTCCTCAGCTCCTCCTCCCAAATCCGCCCGT
Organism: Piper betle; assembly: GCA_033002965.1. NCBI lineage: Eukaryota > Viridiplantae > Streptophyta > Magnoliopsida > Piperales > Piperaceae > Piper > Piper betle. The sequence continues at coordinate 114,601 of JAURVB010004133.1, forward strand.
CGCCGCCGGCCACCACCCCGCAGAACGGGTTGAAACTGAAGAAGTCCCACCCCATCATCTCTCTCTCCTGCTGCTCCGCCGCCGGAACCTCCCGAGTAAAAATACGGACACCCGGGCGGCGCACCCTGCCCCGTCCCCCTGCACAGCTCCTCCCCCGACGACCGGGAGCACGACGAGCTCTCGGAGGACGTCGAAGACCGGGCTGCGGGAGGAGCCCCGACGGCCCGCGGCGGCGTTGGGGGCTGGGGCAGGGGAGGCGGGGCGGCGTCCTCCGCATCGGAGGGGGTGGGGAGGGTAATGAGGAAGGTGGCGGTGGGGGCGGAGTGACGGGCGACGAAGAAGTGGAGTGCCGCGGCGACGGAGTTGAGGGAGTGGAGGTAGCGGCAGTGGGCGTCGGCGAGGGCGTAGCGGCGGTCGACGACGAGCTTGATGAGGCGCTTGCGTTGGCGGCAGAGGGCCACCACCGGCTCCTCCTCGCCGGACGCCGCCCTGCCCATCCTCGTCGTTGTACAGTTCCCCATTGCTCTGTCTCTCTCTATCTCTAGAGAACAAGAGTGGAGACTAGAGTGAGGTTAGCGAGGTGACGGCCATGTCGGGACTGGGGCTGCTCACTCCTTCCCTCTTCTCTCTGCGAATTTTATGGTGTTAATATTATGTATCAATATTGTATCCGGAGTTTCGTGCTTTTTCGTTGGATTTTGTAGCTTCCCGCGGTCGAGAAGACGGACTCGAAATTACTTTACTGCCCTACGTGCTTTTGTCCGGGTGGACGTTTTTGCCCCTATGTTGGGTCGTAGGGAGTAGCGGCGTGCGTGGCAGTGAGGGTGGGCCGGCCCAATAGAGAAGTGGGACCGAAAAAATGGACAAATTAACGCAATTGTACGAGTTTAAAAATCTGTAGATTTAGAAATAAATTTAATTGTTTTTCTACACACAAAGTACCACTCTTTTCCACGTCATATTTTTAAAACGCGAAAAAAGACCATTTTTTTAATGATTGACCCGACCCGTTCGACACCGATTTGCTCTCCCCGTTGTCCCATCCGGTTTATTAGGGTGGGATGATTAAGTTAGGGTTGAAATTAGAGTTAGGATACTCGTTTGATGGTCCTATCAAATGAGTTAATGAAGTATGAACAAGGGGATATTTTGCCACTCTTGCTGACGATCATATCTTATCTATCAATTACCGGCTATTGTCGATTTGGTCCGCTGTTAAACTGGTTCACCTCCTCCGCATTTCCACGATTAATTGGTGAGCAGCCAAATCTGGACATTCGATCGGGAGTAATTAGATCTAACCACCTATCGGCTAGATCAGCCGCCGGTACCGAGAAAGCAGGCCTCCTTCCCCTTCTAGATTTTTTTTCTCGATATTAAAAAGGCATGTTACTGTTATTTAAAGTTGGTTAAATTCAATTTAGTTCCATATTTTATTTTTAGAAACTCAATTTTAGTCAACTGAACCTAGCTTAGGATTTTATTTATTTTACTTAAAACTCAATATTTTATAATAAAAAAAAGATTTCGACTAGATGTAGTAAATTAAATTCCTCTTAAAAATTTAATTAGAAAAATAATTTAAAAATTCAGAATTTAGGAAATGGAGTCAACTCATAATCATTTATATTAATTTATCAATCAAATAAATAAATATATATATTAAATTAATATATGTATAATTTTTTTTACATTTGAAATTGATAAATATAAAATTATGTTACTTAAACCCATTGATTTAACTAAACTAAAAAAAATATTGTGTTTTCAAAACCTTTTTTATTTGATTCACGGGACTAGAGTCAATCATAAAATTAGCCTATAAAAAATTATTTATGAAGTTTGACTCAAAAATTAATGGAGTGAAATAAAATCACATAATTTTTGGAGTAAAATTTTTTTTAAACTATGATTAAAACTATAAAGATCATGACATGATAATAATTATAAACAAGAATATTCATGACTATATTATTTTTTGAGGCATAATTATATTAATTCAAGATATTTTGACTTTGTAATGGAATTTTGTAAATATATTTATAAAATAAAATTGACAAATAAAAATTAAAGCAGTTCTAACTCAATTTAAATTTAAATGCATTCAAATAGTGATCGGCTCAACTCACCCAATAGCAACCTTAGAGTTTAATTATTAAAATTCCATCATTTATCCGTCAACCCAATACATATATATGTATCATATTTAACAACAATATAAGATGTCCGAGGTAGCCACTGCCCATATTTTGTTCTCAAAAACTAAACTGGGCGGGCAGAGTGTAGGGAAAGAAAATCACGAGATGGAGAGCGGACCCCCCAAACGACACGGGGCATTCATAGATGTGGAGAAAAACATTAACCCCATATGAAGGATGTGATTTTTATTAGCCAAGGTCATATGAAATGATGGGTGTTGAGCCCATCACATATATTGGCCTTTTCGTTAATAAAATCGCAGTAAATTTCATTGAGGGTAGTGCGATACCCTTAGCCCAGTCATTTCATCTTCCAATCTTCAAGAAGCCAATGATAATTACGTGTGCGTTGATTGATCAGATTCATCACTTACCAGCCAGTGAACACATGTCCCACAAAGAAAGGGGCCTTTGTAAGGGGGTCATCGGAGAGAGGAGAAAGATTGGATGATGATGGGCTCCAGGCTGCAGTGGGCCCCTCGGAGCATAGTCACAACACCCCATGAAAAATAAATGGGCCAAGCCCATACCCCCGCAGGGAGGCCCAGGGAGGGCATTCAAAAAGAGTCGTGGTTCGGAACTGCCCCTCTTGACAAGGCACAAGTTTCCAGGCCCAAAACCTGAAAAAACCTGACGAGTCCAAGTCCACGGACAGACAAAGGCGACAAGAAAACGTCTGACCGCACGCTGTCAGATAAAATAAAAATTAGAGCACTTCAAAACAACTTTATTTTTTTATAATATAATATATTATATATATTTACACAATTACATACATTTAAGTACATTTTGGTCAACACAACAATAACTCCACTGGACCCACCAGTTCGGCCCACTTAACGATGTGGGCGGCCCAAAACACGAGCCCAGAACCCATCATAACACAGCGACTCATATATGCATGTGATGATACCCCACATTTCCAGAGGTGTTCAAGTGCTCGCGTAAAAGTAAAAACTGCTGGGAGGTAAATGCAGTAAGGTTACCCAAGACAACACTAGTATCTCCGTGTTGTGGTGATTCTTGAATTCTATTCGTTACAGCATCAGCATGGCATTTTCTGAACACTGCATAGATAAAAGAGGTTATTGTTGCACATTAACGTTTGATAATAAGCTTGCATTGGAAAGAGTTTGCAGAGTTAGCTCCTCAGGTCTTTCTTTCCTTCTTCCCACTTCGACAGTTGGGGAGTTGGCCATCATAAAACTACATAAATACCTAATAAGGAAGCCATGAGCATTGCCTTCCAAAAACCCAGTTGAAGTTGCTGATGTTATATAGGTGTGGTACAAGGGGCCAGGGTGTTGGGAGGTAGGCTGACACCGCCCCCTCTCAGGGACAAAACAGGCCCCCTTGCCGTGCTAGCACGGCTCGCTAGATTAGTATCAAGGAAAACAACTACTACTGTGATATCATCGTGGAAGTGCCGACGAATACCCCGGTCAATTTTCTTCAAGTCTGAGTATCGCATCTCCCTCTTCCTTGCGGCTTCCTGCAATGCAGCTTTGACTAGCCGCCGAGCGCTTCCCTGCAGGATGAAATTAGCACGAGTGGAAATGCCGAAGTTTAGAAGAGCACATTAAATGATCATCCCAATAATTTAAAGAATCCTCAGCTAATGTAATCGGGCAGTAAAAGATAGCCAGACAATAAAAGAGATAATTGCAAGCTTCATCAACATTGTACATTCTTTGCTAGCCTAACAATGGAGTTCAAAAATTGGGTGCTCTCAAGTTTTGTTCAGAGCCATAAGAAAACCGAGATGACTGAACAAGAAGTCGGGGTTCTGCAAAGATCAAATACGGCATAAAATAGAAGACCCAACAGTAGATCATTTTTATTACATCCTATTACTAATGTGACTAATTGGAACTGGCATGACCTATATTCCACAGATATCCGAACAATATCACGAGATTGTCTTAGAAAAAAAAGGCAAGCATCTGAACCCACAATAAAGGTGGACCGAATAACACCCTTTTAAAAAGATTATGGGAGGATCATAAACCCCCAACTTTCAAACCATTGGAGCATAGCAAGTTGTGCCATTCATTATTGGAGTCACGAAGCTAGAGTCCAAGTTGACATGTTTATTTATGACGGTGCAGTACATTTTTTAGAACCAGCACTTGCAAATTCCTAACAAGGTCTGATTATGAAAAAAACCTTAAAAGCAATATGCCAAACTTGGGTCTACTATTGATAGACGTTTTATATGTTGCATTATCAATGATGCATTGATGAAAGAACTAAAACAGAAATTAATTGGGTTAGAAGCTATCTTACATTGCGAGGATGGTTTTGAACCATATCAACCGCTTCCTTATTGCTCAAATGTTCCCAGAGCCCATCAGATGCAAAGATGATAAATTGATCGTGAGGCTGAAGGGGATGGACTGAAATTGAAGGCTCAGAACTCAGAATGGGTCTTCGAAAAGGCTCTCGGAGCCGAAATTTTGCAAATAACGGCTCTTTATTATATTCAGCCTTTTTCAAATAAATATCACCAATAGATCTTGTCACCTGAAAAACAATGATACATGGTGAAAACATCTGCCAAGAACCCATCTGCAGTTCCATTTTGTCAAGAAACAAACCAAAGAACAGAGTGCATCATAATCTAACACCTTGACCCAGCTTGCCTGGGGTGTTCAATGCGAGAATTTGCGTCACAAATTGACTATTGCCTATTCAAAAGATGGTTCAGAATATATGTGAAAAAACACAAAGTGAGTCAGATGACCTTCCTGATGCAAACCTCCACCAAGGAAAAAGGAAAGCAACATGCATTAAAATTAGACTAAAAAATAGCAAAATGTGAAAATTTCATATAGGGCAAGTGAAGATGCAAATAACCAAGCTCCATCCCAGATGGGTGGAATTGATGGGAGGGAATGGGTGGTCCCCCTCTATTCTCATACATTTTATGATAAAGGAAGAGAGTAGGATGTCCCCCTCCATGCTCTTGGAGGTCATGATGAAGGAAGCCATGTAAAACTGTAACATTCTAACAAGGCACCTGTTCAGCCAAAGTGCCAAATCTATTAATCAATAACCATGAATCAAACGTGCATACTGACATACAGGAACGGGGAACAAGAGCTGGATGAAGGATACCTGTATAAGACCCTTTACACGCCAAACATTGTGCTTCAACACCACAATCTGTGAATCATCAGGGTGCAAAGAATGCAACTCCTGTCTCACTGATTCGATGGCAGCATTATGCTCAGCTGAGAGCTGAAGAGAAAGAACATCTCCAGTTGCTCGAACAAGTCTTCCTAAAACAGCGCGTGAGTCTCCAACATTTGCTACATAGAGTGTTCCACTGCAGATCACGCCTACCAGACAGCAGGACCCAACAGCAGCAATCTGGGGTTTAGTGAACCACTGCTTGGATACTACGGAGAAAAACCCTTCTTCTGTGGCTTGGAATGCCTTCCTTAAAACATCTGTTGACATGCCTTGATGCTCCGATGTAAATCCTGGAAGGAACAAGGCTTATATCCTCAAAAGGCATCTCTATTGAACAAACAGCAGTTCATTCATTTCAGAATTCAATCCTAGTCACCACCATCTTCTTTTTATCAGAAGGAATTGTGTAACCACATAACAAAAGCGAAGTAATTAATAAGCCCAAAAAAGTTGTAATAATATTGAGCCAAATGGTTGATGCTACTGCCAAATAAAGACCCAAGTTATAAAAAACAATAATAGCATCACAAGCTCTACAAGCAAGTAAGGAAAGTGAGGGAGAAAACACCAGCTCTAAAATACAAACCTAAAAGATCATCACAGCTACTATTGGAAGATTTGACCGCATAACAGAAAAAAACATAATAGAAGACTTCTATTTTCTAGATAAAAGTTCTTACTCTTCAGGTGATGAAATAGGTGGTCATTTATGTATCGTGATGTCTCAGGGCCACCATGACCATCATATACTCCAATAAATGTTCCGTGAGGACCTGATTCAAGAGAGCTCAAAGGACCAGATTCTATTTGACTTTGATCTTCAAGCAAGTTGTTAGCCTGAACAACGGCCATTGAGAACTCGCCATTCACATGGTGGCCAGTATCCTTGTACCAAAGAAGTCCATCTTGACGACCCACAGTGTCTGAACCCGTATGAACATATTGGTCCGACGAAGGTCGCCAACAGGAACTTAGAAGGTTCATCAATTCTGATAACATCCCTCATCTCATCCAAAAGTGCCCCCAATGTTTCCACATCCAGAAGGAAGCAACAGTACCCACTACACCCAAAGAAACTCAAATATAGTATCGTACACCAATTTACAGTATATACAAAAACTTATTACAAGAGCGCCCCGAAAAGAGTCAATGTTTAAAAAGGGAAAGTTATAATTTTTGCTCTTTAATAGGAGAGAATCTGATTGCCCAATTGCATCTTCTCGTCACCTGTATGTGGTAAACAAAGATACATCGGTCAAAGATACGGGTAAAAAAATGATATTTTCCTAAGCTCAAACCCTATTTTGTTAAGAACACTGAGCAACAATGCTTAATATAAAAGATCTTACAACACTGAGCAACAATGTTTAATACACAAGATCTTACAATATGAGGTGAATTACGCAACCAAAAACAGGGGCGGGCGCATTATTTCGAGAAATGATTATGGTTGCCATCTAAATACCGAGCTAATCATCAAATGTAAAATGATCCACATAAAAAGACCAATTGCCAAGACAAAAGATGCAATTCTGTTGACAGTACGAGAAACCATGTCAATCACATCCATCCTTTAAAGGGTGGTTTTACAAATGATCCTCTACTGTAGCAGCGGATCAAGGAATAAGAAAGTCAACAGACATTAATCAGATATCAATAAAAACAAAGATGTAAGCAAAATGAAGAGCCTTTTAAAAAACAAAACTTGACAAATTTTCACATACAAAAAAAATGATTCACTCACGCGAAAGACAAATCACCTGATCCAACACACGCGGATTAAAACAAGAACTAAAAAACTCACCTTTCTCAACAAATCCAGCTCGAATCAACAAAAACCAATCATCCCAGTCCACCGCCGGAGAACAACCGGCGACCCTCAACCATTTCAGATCTAACACGGCCAAACCCACCGTTCTCCGTCGTTTTAAGCTCAATTTCTTGCGGACAAAAACTAGAAGAAGAAGTTGGGGGTCGAGGAAGACGGCGTATTCCGAAGGCTAGGACGAGGCGGCGGCGATCGCAGGAAAGGAGGAGGAAGATGATGAGAAGATGAAAAGGAGAGGCTTACGACCATGGAAGGGGGAGGAGTAGATATGAGCTCCACGCCACCCAAAACCAAAGGCTACGCGGACAAACAAACGCGTCGATCACTCTAACGTCCGCCGCCTCACTCCGTTAGTTGCCGCATCCGTGACCGACCAGGAGCCTAAATTGCAGGATTATGGTAAAGATAATACAGGGACAATCGACCTAATCAGCTAGTCTGGTGATTTCTTTATCGGTGACAATAAAGAAAACTTTTAATCTTTATTAAACACGTAGCTTGATAGTTTAATATACATAATAAAGAAAATTTTAATTTTAAAATAAGTATTTTATGTAAATTACAATTTGAAGTGTAAATAATTACTATTAATAAAATTGGTTGGACTTTTATTCTGATTTGAATCAAGCTCACGAAAACTTGAAAATAAATAAGTTTAAATTAAAACCTCAAATTTAGTAAAAAAGTTATAATTTTAACACTCTAATTTTATTAAATTAAATATAATAATAATAATAAAACATATCTTAGTTAATCCTATAACTTTATTTAACTGAGTTTTGTTTTCTTAACCATGAAGGTTCTTGGGTGCCAAAAGTCTACGACGCTCACTTGTAAATAATATACATATATATATATATATATGTGAACATACTTCCGTGGAATGGAATCTGACTCCTAGAAAAAGATTAACAGCTCTTAATTTAAGGAACTAAAGGAGGCCAAATTGGTTTTGACGAAGGATATGCAGTATGATCTTTCTAACGAGTCAAGTGACGATAAAGTTGGGTATCTTCTCAGACAGCACGAGCATAACGTCGTTAAATTTCTATAGCCCTCCATTAGCAAGCACGAGGTCAAAACAAATGAAAAGATATATATACCGGTTAGCAACCTGCAACTAATTTGTTTGACATTTGATCTTCCCTTTCATACAGACGACGACGACTCACAGGCAGCTTTGACATTAGCCCGATGCTCTCCTTCCCTGTTTTCAATTTTCAAAAGCGTATTAATCAGTTACACAAGTCAACTGAGAGAGATTTGGTTTTTGAAAGAGCAAAAATTAGATGAAAATGATGCTGCTTTGTGTCTCGAATTGGGGCAAGCTACAGTAAAGTGGGTAGCAGTCCACAAACCTCAATATTTAAACGTATAAAACCGCTTGGGAAGCAGCAAAAGATGAAATACTATGAATATGAAAATTAAAAACGCCCACTGCTTTTTGGTTTCATTTAATAAATAACAAGACAAATATATTCTTTTTTAAATACCCAAAACGCGCATATTTTCTGAAAATAGATGTTCATAGTGAAGACGTTTGTATAAGAAGATTGGAGTTCTTTCCTTTTACTACGTACGCATTGTGTCCGAGCAAGCTTCCAAGGCGCAACATGGGATGCCCCTGAGATATTGCTGGGTCTTTTCCGGTTTGGACACATGCGATTCCCACCCACCTCTGAATCTGATGTGATCTTTTCTTTGCTTTTCTTTTGAGACTTTCAAATTGGAGCCATTCAAGAACTGGGCCAATCCAGCAAGCTTCATCATACATTGACGGTGAGCACACTGGCTAGTTAAGAGGCGAGATAAATATGTACGGCAATGCACTCAGTAATTGTAACAAAATTTGTTACAATTTATCTGGAAGTTTTTTTTAAAAAAAAACAAAAACAAAAAACCGAAATCATAGTATTAGAATTTTAGTACAAAATAGCAATGGGCCGCAACATTCAACAACACAGGCCGGCTATTTAAGATGGGCTTCATGGAAGGCCCACAACAAAACAAATGAAAAGCCCATCCCAAAATGCCATCTCTATCTCCTCGAAAGTCGAAGACTTCAAACGCACCCGGCACTCCGCCTTCGACCGCCGCCGCAGCCGAGAAAGGCCGCCGATCCCCAAACCCTAGAGTCCCTCCCTCTTCTTCTCCCTCCACCTGATCGAAAGTGCTTCCAATTTCCTTTTCCCCGATCAAAGATTTGATTTTTACATTGTTTTTCTCCCGATGGCGGCGGAGCCGGCCCCATCGCCGCCGCCGTCGGCCGCCGGCGACGGCGAATGGTACGGCAACATCCAGTACCTGATCAACCTGTCCACGGCCGGCACCGCCTGCTGCCTAGCCCTATTCCTCCTCGTCAAGCTCCGCTCCGACCACCGCCTTATCCCCGGCCCCGGCGCCCTCCTCTCCAAGCTCCTCGCCGTATGGCACGCCGCCGCCCCCCAGATCGCCCGCCACTGCGGCGCCGACGCCGCCCAGTTTCTCCTCGCCGAGGGCTGCTGCTCCGCCCTCCTCCTCCCCTCGCCCTCGCCGCCCTCGCCGTCCTTCTCCCCGTCAACCTCTACGCCGGCACCCGCCCGCTCGCCGACCAGTTCGCCCTCACCACCATCAACCACATCCCCAGGGGCTCCCTACTCTTGTGGGTTCATTTCCTCTTCGTCGTCCTCGTCGTCGTTGTCGTCTATTACGGCGTCTCTAGCTTGGAGGAGAAGTTGAGGATCACCCGCTTCCGCGACGCCAACGGCAACCCTAGCGATGTGAGCTTGAGCTCCGTGGCCATGTTCACCGTCGCCGTCCACGGCGTCCCGAAGTCGCTCGCGGTCAATAAGGCGCCGTTCGAGGACTACTTCAAGCACAGGTACCCCGGAAAGGTCTACCGCGTTGTTGTTCCCATGGATTTGTGCTCTTTGGAGAACTTGGTGTCCGAACTTGTTAAGGTTAGAGATCGTATTTCATGGCTCCAAGCTAGGATTGATGCTCGCGAGTTCTCGTCCGAAAGCGAGGTTGATGAAAATGGTGAGCTTGTTTATCCGGAAACTAGTTGGAGGAGTAGGTTCCGGTGGCTCTGGCGAGAGCTTAAAGGATGGTGCGCTCGAGTCGCTGCGTTTTTGGGTTTTACAGAGGAAGAAAGGTTGAGGAGGTTGCAGGAGAAGAAGCTGCGTTTGGAGGCCGAGTTGTCACTGTACAAGGAAGACCGAGCAGCAGGTGCTGGGATTGCTTTCGTGGTGTTCAAGGATGTGTACACCACGAACAAGGCTGTGCAGGACTTTAGGAAGGAGAGGAAGAAGAGGCCCGTTGGCATGTTCCTTTCCATCATGGAACTACAGCTTGAGCGCAGCCGGTGGAAGGTGGAGAGGGCGCCGCCGGCCGCAGACATTTACTGGAACCACCTTGGCTTTAGCAAGCTTTCTCTGAGGCTACGGCGGGTGGCCGTGAACACTTGCCTTGTGGTGATGCTGCTCTTCTTTAGTTCTCCTCTTGCCGTGATCAGTGCTGTGAAGAGTGCTGCGAGAATCATTAATGCCGAGGCTGTAGATCATGCGCAGCTCTGGTGGGCATGGGTGCAGAGCTCGAGCTGGATTGCTACTGTCGTTCTGCAATTCTTACCCAATGTTATTATATTCATCAGTATGTATATTGTGGTTCCTTCGGTTCTTTCCTCTCTTTCCAAGTTTGAGCGTCATATAACTGTCTCTGGCGAACAGCGAGCTGCACTGTTAAAAATGGTCTGTTTCTTTCTGGTGAATCTCATTGTTCTACGAGCTCTCGTTGAGTCATCCCTCGAAGGTGCAATACTCGGTATGGGGAGGTGTTACATGGATGGTGAAGACTGTAAGAAGATTGAGCAATACATGAGTCCATCTTTCTTGTCAAGATCATGTTTGTCATCTCTTGCATTTCTCATCACCTGCACTTTCTTGGGCATCTCCTATGATTTACTCGCACCTCTCCCTTGGATCAAGAAAAAGCTCCAGAAATTCCGCAAGAATGACATGCTTCAACTTGTTCCTGAACAAAATGAGGAATATTCATTGGAGAACCAGGCAGGCGACCCCCTTCACATGCCTCTTATATCGGAAAGAAGAGTTGGCAATGAGCTATCCCATGGAAATAGCGGGCAGGATCTGTCGGATTATCCAATCAATAGAAGCATTCACATGCCAAAACAAACATTTGACTTCGCTCAGTATTATGCTTTCAATCTAACAATATTCGCTCTGACCCTGATATATTCCGCATTTGCTCCTCTTGTGGTACCTGTGGGAACTGTCTACTTTGGATATCGGTATGTGGTTGACAAATACAACTTCCTTTTTGTGTATAGAGTTCGTGGGTTCCCTGCTGGAAACGACGGAAAGCTGATGGATACTGTGCTTTGCATCATGAGGTTCTGTGTAGTCTTGTTTCTAATATCTATGCTTCTCTTCTTCTCAGTCCAGGGTGATTCTACAAAGCTTCAGGCGATTTTTACATTTTTCTTACTTTTGATGTATAAACTATTTCCTTCACAAAATGAGGGATTTCACCCGGCTCTGTTAGAAACCATGCAAACTGTTGATAGTGTGGTAGATGGTCCTACTGACTATGAGGTTTTCTCACAACCCACATTTGATTGGGATGCGTATCAAATATGATGGAAACATTTCTATCGGTATTCTGGGTTGGTCAGACCTCCTCCCTCTTGTATTCTTTTGGGTAGTTAACTGGGAATTTTGTATACTATTGATTCATTGATATATATGATGCTTTTCCTCACTATTGTGGCAGTGCTACAATTTCTTTTTACTGTTACTCTAGATCGGTGTACACCAACTCCAGGGATAGAAATTGTGTTTGAAACTCGTGGTAGATGTTTAATATCTAACTTCGTTCAAGCATCAAGTCTGTGACTGTGTTGTATGGTAATTGATAAGCAAATTGATCATTTTGTGCGAACTGTTATGTTGGTTTCTAGGGAACTCGCCATGGCTGGTTATATTTCCATCGGTCAAGTAAAGACGTTCGACCTTTTTTTGACAATTTTTCTATAAGTTGTTTTCATTTGTTCTTTTTTTGTATGTTTGCTTTTCCGTTGTTGAAATATCTTTGAAAATTTTGTTCCCATATTGCTGTTGCTCTTTTTATCAATATCTCGGTTGCCATTGAGCCGAAAAGTATTCTGCTTATCCTTGATTTGAATCGTACATAAAATTCTCGAAAGGCTCATCAAATTTATTCTCCACATTTAGTTTTCTGCTAATTTGATAGTTTATTATGGTTCTTTCTTAGGTAATTTGTCATTTCATGTATTTGTTCTTTTTTACCAAAGGCAGGCATTTAGGTTCATGTTAATATTCCATTTATAAAAGCAAGATTGCAGCGTGTATAAATAGGTCCAAGCCTCCAGTGAAGCTAGGTATTTATTCTCCCAATGGTGAAAAAAGCTTTTATAAATATGAGATCTATGCTATATAAATCATAAATAGACTTTGAGCTCTCATTCGGTTTTCTAGATGATCATGCCATATATGATATAAAATATAAATCATATATCATAATATGTGGTTTAAGGATAGAGGGCCCAACATCTGTTTAACGTGTTTTGCAAGAAGAATTGTTTGAGCCATGTATACGCCCATCTAATATGAAAGCTGTTCCGTGACGCAGCACGAATGTCGTTTTCTTAAAGGACTAATTGATGATAAACAAGGGAAAAGTCTCGAACACTGTTGGTGAATTGATAGAACATCTTATTATAGAGTGCGACTTGTATGATGTTGAGCCTTTCGCGACCTGGGTCAAGTAGCCGACACAAAAGCTGTCCAAGATAGTATAGAATTGTCAAGGATGAAAAGTCTCCTAAAGCTACACCTTATCTTGAAGGAATGGAATGCAGCAGTGAACAGCTTCGGAATGGTTCTCTATCTGCTTCTACACGACGCACAAAAAGATTAGTAGAATCAAATTCCACACGGTGGGCCTCCCTCGGAGATGCTCACATTGGCACGAGTTAGGAAGAAATTAAACAAACCTAATCCGGTTGAATGGTCTCCGCATCTGTCCATTCCTGGCCGTTTTGTCCTAACTCACCCCAAGGTCTGTGCTCTCGTTATAATAAAGTGACAATCATGTGGATTCTCCCATCAGGGATGAGCAAACACCATTCATGTCTGTGGCTTTGCTGTTGTGTGAGAGTTGAAGATAAATAACACCCATCAATCACTAAGCAACGCAGAGGAGAAACAGAGCAGGGAAAGGATGGGCATCATGTCTTTGGCAAAGTTGTCTCTGATGATCACTCTTTTCCTGTTTGCTCTCTCTCTGGTAGATGGCCAGACGCCAATTCCTCCCAAGTATGATGGGTTCCTATACAAGTCCGTGACTGATGCTGATTCGGGGTTCACCAATACCATTTTGATTGAGGCATTCTTGGACCCTGTGTGCCCCGACAGCAGGGACTCATGGCCGCCATTGAAGCAAGCTCTGGATTACTCTCGTCGTGTTTCACTCATAGTTCACCCCTTCCCTTTGCCGTAAGTATGTCAAATATAACAAGTCTTCCATGCAACAAATGACGCGCTTTTAGACTTGATCTTTGTGGTTGTGTGAGTCGACTTGAGTTGTTTATTACTTGGTTTCTATCTGCATGTCTAACTGATAATTTAAGCTTATATTTAACTATGTGATCTGCGTTAGTTAAGGATGCTGTCGGCTTGTAGCATGGAGTATACAGGAAGTTTATGCTTATTCTTTTTAGGGCTATTAAATTAGCGAGTTAGCCGAGCTTGCTAATGCTCGAACTTGATTTGAATAATTTGAAGTTTGTTTCAACTTGATTCGAGATTGAATGAGTTTTAAGCATATATGCTTCAAATCGACTCGAATATTTATAATAGTGTTCGAGTTTGACTCGAACTCGAATATACTTAAAATGTTAAATTCTAAAAGCTTGCTCGAAATTGACTTGTTTGAGAGGCTTGTTTAGGAGCTTAAAACAAGGTCATTTATAAGCTCAAAAATAGAATGTTTTAGAAAAAAATATACATTTATAAAGACTAAAAATTAATAAAATAATCTATCAACAAAATAGTCTCTTGTATTCGTGATCCCGATAGTTTTCCGATAACTATTGCCGACGGCGGCGGCTATAGTCGGGATGGAGGTGGTATAGGATACCGCTGGCACCGGCTTAGTGAGCTCGACGCGTCTACGACGTTGACAAAGTCGGTGGAGGAGGTGGCTTGCCGAAAAAGGGCAAAATATGGGTGGTTGGTGGTGGGGTGATGAAATCTGGCCAGGATGGGCGGCGCCAGGCTCCACTATAGTCAGAGAAGGTCGGGGGAGGATTGACAACGTCAAGGTGGCAATTAGGGGTGTAAACGAGCCAAGCCAAGCCGAGTCGAGCTAAACAGGGCTGTGTTGAATTCGATATAATATTTGGCAAGCATATTTGAGCTTGTTTGAAAGCTTGACGAGCTTTGATGTATTATGGGTCAAGCCGAACTCGTCCAAAATTTATGTGTTTGGGTTTGGCTTGTGTTTGACTCGCTATGTTTTCGAGCCAAGCTCGAGCTGAGTGAATATTTGTGCTTAGCTCGTGCTTGATTTATATAGGATCAAAATTTTCTTTTTAACACTATATAAGTTCAATGTGACCTCAATAGTATTGACTAGCCGAGTCGAGCCGAGTATTTTTTTGAGTTTAAACACATTGAGCTCGAGTTTGAATACATCGAGCTCGAGTTTCGAGCCAAGCTGAGCCGAACACTCCTTACCTCAAGCTCGCTCGTTCTTCAACAAGCTATCCATTTTGATTCGAGTATTTTTTTGAGCACAAAACTAATAAGTACGAGTTCAAACTGAATCAAGCCGAACGTAAAATGCTCACGAGCCAACTTTGCTTGTTTACACCTCTAGCAGCGACGACCGTCAGCGACAAGAGCACGGCGTGGTTGCCGCGACTTCATTGTGTTGTGGAGGTCGAGCGACGGCCAGGGTGGAGGGAATGGTCAGCAATGTTCTGATGGTGACCGGCGGCATCGATCGGTGGTGGTGTGGAGGCCAGAGGTGGCGTTGGCGACGGAGAAGGAGGGCAGCAGAGGGTATGGGGAATGAGAAGCATCGGGGGAGGTGGGGGAAGAAATGGGTCGGTGCCGAGATCGTAAATAAAAGTTGATTCGTCTCAAACTTGAGCAAAAAAATAATAACTAACTCGGAATAAATCCTAAGGAAAAAATCTAATAAAATATAATACATATCATAACACCATAATGACATATTATGTAGATTATTATATTATATTATAAAATCGAGTTTGAGTCGAGCTACGGTTGATTTCGAGTCGAGTTCGAGTTATAACTTAGTCGAGTCGAGTTGAATACTGCCTTGCTCAAACTCGGCTCGTCGAAATTGAGTTCGAGTTCGAGTATTTAAATGTCAAGTTTTGAGTTGAGTCGAGCCGAGTTAAATGCCAGATGTTCACGAGCTAACTCGCTCAATTAGCAGCCCTAATTCTTTCTATTTCATTCATTCTTAGTTTATACCAGCATGTTGTGCACTGTGTATGGAACTTGCTTCTTGTCTGCCTCAAAATTATATTTTTTTATCATCACAATTTTCTCATAGTTAGTATGAAGACAGCTGATGTTTGCTTGTTTAATATTTGTCATGTTTCGGCTTGTTTCGTGTCACCCTAAGACGTTTGATGAACTTTGTTTTATTGTATTATCAATCTTGTTGAGGACAGAAATCAGTTTTCAATCGTTTTGATTTTAGCTTATTCCAAGTTGTTATGGTTGATCGAGTTTGATATAAATTATTGTCAATCTTTTAACCTGTAGGTTGATCTTCTTATGTTAATTGTTCATTTGTAGTGATAAATAGGGCTGTCATTGATTCCTTCTACTTCGGAATTAGATCAGGAAACATATATAGATTCATCTATAATCAAGTTGTAATAAAGAGTAACTGTCAAATCTCAACTCTATTGCCACGCAATGATGGATTGCAGCTACCATGAACATGCATTCTCTGCTTGTCGAGCTCTCCATATTGCCAATGCTCTCAACTCTTCGACAACATTCCCTCTGCTAGAGAAGTTCTTCGAAACCCAGGTAACAGTTATTTCTCTTATGAAAGATAGGCGAAGAAATTCAATCTTTTTGCAAGTGGGTAACAAGATTCGTTTTAAGTATAGTGTTTTCTTATACAGCTGATAAATGTATTCATGTTGGTCTGGTGTCCAATGACAGGAAAAGTTCTACAACAAACCCACATACAACATGTCCAAAAGCTCAGTTCTTTCCAGTATGGTGACGACGATCTCAAATGTAACTGGGACATCGTCCGTTCCAAAAATCATCGCAGGTTTCCAAGACACGAAAACCGATCGCAAGACAAGAATTTCTTTCAAGGTGAACACACAGAAGATCAATTTAAAACCATGAGCATTGATATAGAATGTGAATTGATGTAGTTAGCTGAACAATGATCAATTAATTGGGTACTGTTGCAGTATGGATGCTCAAGAGGCGTGTACGGGGCTCCCTTTTTCTTTGTGAATGGCTTCTTAGTTCCTGGGGCAGGACTACCGATCAACTACAGTACATGGAGAAGCATCCTCGATCCACTGTTTAGTGACGCATCATAAACTAATTTGAAGAGAGCTAAAGAATAATTGGCTTGATCAGCCCACTGAAATCTTGTTGGAAACAGCCTAAATAAGTTGAACAAAGAAGTTGGTTTTGATCAAGCATGAGAAAAAATAATCGGTTTCATGGTAAGGCTCAACCAAAACTGACGTTTTCACTGTAATGTCTCCAGCGTTCTGAACTTCTGCGAACATATCAGGTAAAGTTGCATTATTTAAGAAGACCCATCATCCATCATGTAGACATCAAAATGTAAGAATCACATCATCCGGCATCGATGATGCAGATTGCTTGCTTGTCAATAACAAGTGACATTGATTGTTACCAAATAAAACATTATGCTACGTTAGACATTAGCAACACAAAAACTGAATATAGCCAACTAGAGCCAGTTAAAATATGGAGTGCGGCAAACACCTCGGACTTGGTTCGGGAAAGTGCCAATGACGACATATAATAAACTTTGACTAATTCTACACCAATCCAATTGTTCCTACTTCGTAACATGTACGTGATTCTTTTTTCTAATGACTTGTTAGAACATAAATTTAGTGGGCAGACTTCTACGTTAGTCAAGGTATTATTATTAGTTTTCCAAACACCGGCCTTTATTGCAAAATCTAAGGGTTTGATAACACAATAATAGAACACCAGAAGGGTGGGTACACCAGCTAGGCGATGCTAAAATGAGAGAAGCCCTTTTTTTTTTTTGTTTTTTTCCATAAGCAAAGAAACTCGTCAAGGTTGGCTTTGTTCTTCTTTTCCACTAGAGTCACTAGTCATACTTATGGGTGAGACATACGGAAAGTGGGCGTACCTAAAAATAATTGACGTAAATCTCCCACCTTTTTTTAAAAAAAGTCCGTTGCGCCTCCCCAACGCCAAACTCCCCCTTCTCACCGTGGCCTTGTACGTCGTGTCGTTGTACTCCTTCCTTCCCCGCGTCGCACCAAAAACACGAAAAGATCGAAGCTTTCTCCCCTTCCCACCTTCCTCGCCTCCCTCGTTGACTCAACACCCAACCAACCTTCTCTCCGCTTTCTTCTTCTTCAACTACCTGCTTCATGTAGTGGTACACAGTCCGTCTTGTCGTCGTTTTCTTCTTCTTCTTCTTCTTCTTCGAGTTCATGGATTCTTGGCGGTTTTTGTTTACTGGGTTGCTGCTGCTGGGGCTGGTTCTTGGCCGGGGTGTTGGGTGCTTGGGCTTGGCGGCTTTCTCCTTTGACTTCCACCACCGGTTTTCTGAGCCACTCAAGGGATGGGCCGCCGGCAGGGCCGGGTTTGGCCACTGGGAGTGGCCGGAGAAGGGGAGCGTCGACTACTTCGCTGCGCTGGCTCACCATGACCGCGTCGTCCGCGGCCGGGGTCTGGCCGGCCGGGGTGAAGAGGAACCGCCGCTCACCTTCGCCGATGGCAACGTGACCATCAAAATAGCCTCTCTTGGATTGTATGTTGTTTCATATAATATCAGTCTTCTTATTGCTCTTGATTTGGTCTTCTGATTTTGGTTTTTATTTTTCTTGATCGATGTAGGTTTGTTTACGATTTATGTAGAGAGTAGTACAAGATGCCTTCTTTTTTTACTTTTTCTTCATCTTTTGATGAGTTGTAGCTTTTGCCCAAGGTTTGGGGTAGTAATCATTCATGGAGGTTGCTGATTCAGTGCTTTTTTCTTTTCTTCTTGTCGTTGGTGGTATTCAGCTTGCACTATAGTGTGGTATCGGTGGGGACGCCCAACGTGACATTTCTGGTGGCGCTTGATACTGGGAGTGACCTGTTTTGGGTGCCGTGTGACTGCGTCAGCTGTGCGGCGACCTCTTCAACTCGTTATGGGACTGTATGCCATATCATTATTCTTTGCCTCATTATCATTGGATTCTTTTCTCGTGTTTTATGATTATTGATGCTGTTTCATGTAAATTAACAACTAGTGCGTGAGATTTATTTTTTCCTCCAGAGCAACAATCCTCTTCCTTTGTTGCTATTAGCTTTCGATTATTGTAAATTCATTTTAGGGTTTATAACTTCTAGGTTTATGACTTTGTTAACTTTCTCGGTATGAGTGCTTTAATTTGCTCATGAAACAATGGCGAAAATGATTGTTCTTGTGAAGCAGAATACTGTAGCCTTTTCAGACCCATTTAAAAGAAGTCACTGATTTTCTTATTAACCCATTAAAATTTTTTTTCCTTGGATAATACTGAATCATTGATTTTTCTATTTTCCTAGTTCAGTATCTTCTTATAGCTTTTCACTTTGTCATCACCCCGTTATTACTACTAACTATTGCCTGCTGACATTTATTGGGCAGAATCTTGAATTCAGTATCTATAGTCCTAACTCGTCTTCCACAAGCAAAGTGGTGACTTGTGGCAACAGCATGTGTCAATCACGCAAACCTTGCAAGGGGGAAAACAGCAGTTGCCCTTATGAAGTAGCATATATTTCTCAGGATACTTCATCCTCGGGTGTCTTGGTGGAGGATGTGATATATCTGACAACAGAAGACAGAAATCAGGAGCCTGTAAAAGCTACCGTTCCGTTTGGGTAAGTCTTAAGAGTTGACAATCCAATGACAGTATTAGTCTGTTGCGGGAGAAAAAAAGCATGTCTATTCTTCTAATGGCTCGTGTCTTTGATGCAGTTGTGGACAAGTTCAAACAGGATCGTTTCTGGAATCTGCAGCTCCAAATGGACTGTTTGGACTTGGTATGGAGAAGATCGCTGTCCCAAGTATTTTGTCAGATTTGGGTCTCGCTGCAAATTCCTTCTCTATGTGTTTTGGGCGTGATGGAATTGGAAGAATTACTTTTGGAGATAATGGCACTTTGGACCAAGACGAAACTCCATTCTTTCTACAGAAGTTACAGTAAGTGGTGGATCCTCTTTTGTTTTTGATGATACAACATAATTTACTGATCTCCCCACTTATAATCTTTGTTTGCAGCCCGACATACAATATCAGTATAATTGGGGTTCGTGTGGGAAGAAGCCTCATTGATGCACACTTTTATGCTATTTTTGATTCGGGAACCTCATTCACATACCTGACTGATCCCATTTATACTACTGTCTCTGAAAGTGTAAGTATTGAAAATATGTGTATTTATGGGAATGAGAATAGTGTTCACTAGTGGTTATTTTATTATCTGTTATCATTTAGGGTTAAAGATGCACTTGGGTTTTGGTGAAACATATTCTCTGTTATGAGTTAGAAATCTAGTAGATGGGTCAAAGTTTGGTTCTAGATAATGATCCATGGGCAGTGCCGTTTACTTCATTATGTTTATTCTCTATGTGGATTGGATGTAGAAATTTTTTTCAGATATTCTGTGCACGCTATTTTAGAATTTGGTAATTTTTGGCAGAGGAACATTCTTTACAGTACATATTAACAAATGCATCTTCCCCACAGTTCCATGCTCAGGCTGTAGATCAGAGATTTGCTCGACATCCAAGAATCCCTTTTGAGTATTGCTATTCAATAAGGTGAAAAATGCCTTGTGAATAATGGTCTTTTTCCTTTGTGTGTGATGGACCTCATCTTTATTTGTTTAATTGTGCAGTTCTAATAAAAATAGTAGTCTAATACCAAGTGTTAGTCTGACAACGCAAGGTGGGAGTCAATACTCTGTTTATGAGCCAATAATTTTGATCTCTGTTCAGGTTCGTTCATATCTGAAACTTTTTTTTTCTGTTCAGCTTCTCATGTCTCACATTTTGTCTATCATTTTTGAATCAGGGGCAACTAATCTACTGCTTGGCAATTGTCAAAAGTCATGACTTGGACATAATTGGCCGTAAGTAGTTTCCTTGCTTTCTTTTTGGAAACCTTGTATATCTTGCACTAGTCAGCTAGTGCCTCTGGACAAATGATATAAAAACAGACATGAACGCCTCTGACAGAATTAATTGGATTAATAGGAGGGAGTAAAATAACCAAAGTTCTTTTGTATGTCTCATCTATAAATAGCCAGCATCAGTAAGTCTACGGTACTGGGAAGTTCATTTCGGATGATGGAGATATATCTTGCCTCTAGTGGCTGAAAACAATTTGTTTGTCTGTCAGTGGTTTTGAGACAGAAATAAATAATTTAATGAATAAAATAAAACCACCGAGATGGAGGAATGTTAAGTTCTCAAAAATGAGGAAGCATGCTTTTGATGATTTGTTTATCAATGAGCTCGATTATTGGTTGGTAGCTGTAGAGAGCAAGAATCTCGTTATTTTATGTGTAGTTGTCTTCATGATCAAGTTAAGGTTTATGAGGATAACCTATGTTTGAGTACAGAAAAATAAATTAGGATGGAAGAAGCTTTTGCCTCTTCATTTCGAATAATTAATCTTCTAATAACCTACCTTTGAGATTTGTTGCTAAGGTTGTCAATGTCAACTTGTATCTGCAGAGAATTTCATGACTGGCAATCGAATTGTCTTTGATCGAGAGAAAAATGTGTTGGGCTGGAAGAAATCTGACTGTATGTATTGTTGGTTTTACTAGTACACTTTTCCCATGTTAGTGATAATGTGGTGCCGCCTACTAATTTTACAAATGTTCTATATTCTGCAATTTCAGGTTATGATCTTGAGGATTCTAACACCTTTCCAGTGAATGGGAAAAATCCATCCAGTGAACCACCTTCTGCTGCTGTTGGTCCAAATACGTACACACAAGAAACTACGAAAGCAGGCAGCAATGGCACACAAGTCTCAATGTTTCCACCTGCTAGCCATTCCACTTTATTGACCTCTCCTCTCGGGCAAAGAAGAGCCGTGATTCTGATACTGATTCTGTCGTCTACATTTATTCTTTGATCATTATTTTGCTGAAACCAGCTGCACCTGCAGCCTTCTAGTTGAAATTGTTTTTTCTCTTCTTGTATCATAATTTACATTTATTTTAGGCTCAATACTTAAACAAGCTTCCAAGGCTTCTCTGGACGTCGTATCTCATAAATTTTGTCCTGGGAATGCCGGATGTGTTACGTAATGAGGTTAGTACATAATTGTAATGAAAATACAGAGCCAGAAGACTGTTAATTAGTTTCTATTTTATCTGTTCAACGATTCAAACATGATCAAAATCTGAAACAGAGGCGTGGGTATCACAGCTCGGTGGTGAAGTTTCGGAAACAGATACATGCAACCATATGCAAAGTCATGAAAGGAAGCCATTAAGATCTCTTTCTGTTAATAAACGAAAAATCTAATGATAAGTGCAGCCTGCTGATATGAGGACAAAGAACTTAAAACTCGAGAATTGATTGATTCTGGTAATAAACAAAAAATCTAATGATAAGTTGCAGCCTGCTGATATGAGGACAAAGATCTTAAAACTCGAGAATTGATTGAAAAAGAATATAAAAAAAACCAAATAAATATAATAAACTGAATCAAGAGCAAAATTGTTCATGTCTCTAATCTCTTGATGTTGTGAGGGCTATTCATTGGTCTTCGCTGGCTAGGGCCTGATGACCGTTCGCTGAACATTGAGACATCAGTTTTTGGATTTTGCAAGCTCGCTTCTCTATTACCGTTAACTGAATTTGGGGGCTGCTCATTGTTCATATGCACTGGTTTTGGATAACTAAATATTCCGTAACTCTTATCAGAATTTTGGGCCCTGCTTCGTGTCTCAGGGGGATGTAAATGCTTCATATTGGCAACTGAAGAGTTCTCAAAGGTTTTACGAGGTTGGTCATTGTTGCTTCTCCAAGCACTTTCAATTGGCTGTGGTGAAGATTTGCATTGGTAAGGTGGTCCCTGTGGAAGTGGACATGGATGCCGCTTGCGTAAATCGAACTTTTGCCTTTCAAACTCTCTAAATGGAGGGGGTTCTGAGATATCCCCGACGTACCCATTACAATCTCATGACCTAAAGCAGCCCTGGTGCTGACCGCTCCTATCATTGTTAAAACTAAAAACTTGATCATATGTGCCACTGCTTTCAAAACTTGACCAACTATCCCGTTCCTTCCAATTCTCTTCTGGTTCTATAACTGCAGCTTTAAGTGGCATTTCTGGAAATTTCTCTGAAGGCCCACTAAATTGCTCTTCTTCCTGATCAGACAAATTAGCATCTTCAAAGTCTGATTCAGATGAAGTAGTTTCCATGTGTTCAATTTCAACCTGATGCTGAAGTGGCTCAACATATTCGGCCATATCTGGCAAAAGAGTAACCTCTTCAATTTCATTGTTTCCCGTTACCATGGTTTTAACTGTTTTTTTCCCAGCTTTTTTTGGAAACCCAAACTTGAGATGTCGGACAACTGCAAAAGCTTGGAATTTTTCCAATCATGGTCCACTTTCAATGAAGGCAACATCGTCAATCTATCCCACGTGACAAAAAGTAAAGAAGACAGTTATCAATGAGATTAGAACATAATATTCAAATAAGATGCAAAGAAGAGAAAACTCCAACCAAAGTCATCAGCCGTGACAATAGTTCTCCTAAATTTTCTTCTTCTTACCCATGGCCATACACTACAAAAAAATAATAATAATAAGACATGGAACATAAACTAGCAAAGGGTGCATCTTTAGTAATAATAACTTGGATTAGACATCCGTCCTTCCAGTAGATTTAGCTTGAATTTATGAATGGAAACTGTATGTATGATAAGTTCGTTCTTGTAGAACCCTAAATACTTCTCCTGTTTGAAAGAAGTGAGAGAGGGAGCACCTTCACTCTATAGCCACGTTCCATTAATCTTATGGCCGTATTAGCTTTCAGTTGAAGGTCCTTTTGTTCCTAAAATTCAAAAAGAATACCCACATTAGTTATATGTGTTGACTTAAAAATCATAGTACATAGCTCACCTTTGTTAACTACACAAGCTAAAAGGTGAAATACATCTACACATAAATGGAACAAACTTCCATATAGAACAAAAAATTTTAACTCAAATGAAAAAGAATTTAAACAACAAACAATTCTGAGGAAATATGAGCGTCTACAAATTTTTACAAAACTTGGATCATAAAATAAGCTAAGTTACGAGTTAAGGCAAGTGGACATGAATTCCCAAGAAAGCTTGGCAGCACTTGGGGTGAAAAATTTGTATTTTTTCCCTTATACTACAAACAGTTTGTCTAACCATGCAATGCTAATGATGTTTCTTATACTTTTCAAAGGGAAAATAGTATCTCGGTTGTTTTTCTACGTTTGTGATTGTGCAAATGTAAATACATGGAAAACTTAGGCTCCGTTTGGTTAGCATGAAATAGATATAAATGACATAAAATTTTTAAATGGTCAACCTTACTAAAAGTAGTATGTGTGATATATTTTAAAGAAAACTTACTACATACTCATTGTATTTTGTATTCAAATTAATCATGATTATAACCAAGTGGGTCACCCATGTGCTCTCCCATATACAAAAAAACTTTCCCCTTTTTTCTTATATCTTGAGATAAGAAAAAGTGGGAAAATTAATTCCACATGGGTGACCCATTCAAAAGTAATCACGATTATTTTATGCTCTTACTTAAATGTGATCATACTTAATTTAGTTACAAAATAATTTAGTTCATATTACCTTATATATAAAATATATCAAATTTATCTACTTTTAGAAGGTTGACTATTTTAAAATTTTCAATTCATTTACACTATTTTCATGTCAACCAAATGGAGCCTTAGAGAACAAGGGCCATTACAGTACTTCCTTTTCTACCTTTGAGCTTGTTATGGGTAAAATACTCACAATTTTCCTTGAGAAACGAACTTCTTTGCACTCATTTCGTAAAGCATTTTCTGCCTGCAGGGGAAAAACAGATATTATTCACCAAGAAAATTCGTTTGTATTGCGATCCAAGAAATTCAAATTGTCATTACGTCAAGAAACAAGTTTCCAGCAACAAAAACAACTTAATACCATTTTGGAAGTATAAATGACATATATGAATAGGTATATACCAATCCTAAGCATGAAATTAGTAGAGAGAAAATATAAAGACTTTCTTCATACCTTACTTTTTACTCGATCCTTCTTCAGTTGCTGCTTATACCTCCCTTTGTGATTATCCATGATCTAAAAAACAGGAGGATTGGAAAAGCGTTGAATCTAAAAAATATGAGCAATGTGATATTAAAGACCTTAGCAATAGTAACTTCAAATGAGCATTTTGATGCAGGTCTTGCTTGTTTTGATGAGTACAGTTGATTATGAAGTGCCAAGAATCTAAATAAATACGAAGAACGTTAAAGATTTTGCCACACAATTAACACAAGTAAAGAATAGATAGGCTTTCTACAACATAAAAATATGTTTAATTATGCATGCTTGAAAAACTAAATGCAAGCCAGGCAAAGCAGTAGTAAGATCACTTCTCAATTCTAAATAATCAAAATGCCCATGTCTTGAGGTGAATAAGTTTATTCACCCTTTAACAATTTACCACGTAAAAGAAGTGCCAATAGTAGCAAACCAAAACTTCCATAACTGCCAAAAATGTAACACTGTTGTATTACCAATCAAATAATCAGAAAACACGAATAACCAACACTCAATTTTGCTAACCCAGCAATGAATCAACTTTGATCCGCGAGCAGTTATTGTATTAAAAAATACTTTCCACCCTGTCCAAGACTCCAAATGTCACTACACTAGCAATTTCAAGACAATCATATATATGCATTAGTCTATCATTCATTTCGGCTATCAATCTTAGTGTCAAGTTCAATTTAATTTGGAGTTTCCAATTAAATTAGAGAGAAAAAGAGTGTAGATAAACTAACGGTCACTGGTAAAACCAACCAACACATTAGATGCGCTGGAGGAGATGGTGGACAATGGAATTTTTAAGTTATTTATCTGTTCATACTACCCGCTATTAGCAAACTTTTATTTACTGCCAAAACTAAATACCATCTTTACAAAATCACCTCCACAAGATCAAGATTGAGCTGAGCCGCCAGATTTAAGGCCTCCTGTCTTGACACAATGCTATGACCTCGCAGCAAGATAAACAACAAGGATCTTGTAACAACCGCGACGGAGAAAATGCAGAAGATCAAATAGTCATCACAAGTCAGAGACAAGATGCAGTAGTGACACCATTGCCGACACAATGGAATACATTCAACAAGTGACGTCTTAAAACAGAGTTTACCTTCATCGGTGACAAGTCTAATAGTACGTGCGGTTATGGCACCGTTTAAACGAGCCCCTTTTGGATCCTTCGCTGCCGGCTGCTTCACTTTAGCCTAAAAACAATACCACAAATTGATTTACTGATCAGCCACTGCAAATGCAAAAAAAAAAACACTAAAACCATACAATTAAAATTGCAAGCACTTGCTCACCTGCACAGCAGGAGCAGCAAAAAATCTTGCTCCTATCTCTCTAGCGGAGTGGTAAACAAAAAAAGCAGGTCTCCTTGAATCATGAACAATCAATCTTCTCGAGATTTGACGATCGGATTGTTCAATAACTCTACACGCTCGGGAGTACCATCTAACAAGATTGGAGACATTGCCACAAATTCTCTTAGAGCGTATACAACCCCCCCCAAAATGCCATCTTTCTACAACGCCCCGAGCTCAAAGCAGAAACAAACTTAGGCAAACCTTAATGCCGATGGCCTCTATCGGTAGCAGCGGACAAGGGCAGAACTCGACCTACGCAACCAGAGTCCGGCTGCCGCCGCCGGAGAAGGAGGGTCGGCGGTCCTGCTACAGCGGCGGCAGATAAGGGAGACGAGGGACAGTGGACCCCGCTCTTCGGCTGCGGGGCCTGCAGGAGTGAGAAGGGTAGATTTACTCCTACACTGTACAGTCTGTACTATGTCCGCCTCATTTGTAAACCCGAACCATCTTTATTTTTTATTTATTTATAGTATTACGCCCTTTTATTTGAGGGAGAAAAAAAAACCTTAAAATGTTTTATACATACTATTAATTATATCACCCATCAAATTATAAATGGAAGTTGTAAATTTAAACTTCACATTTGTGGTTAAGAAAACTATGTGGGTATGTGTGCTTTTTTTTTTTGGAAAAAAATTCAACACGAAAAAATTTTAAAAAAAATTATTTTTAAAAAGTCATGTTGAATAGCCCATTTTCGCTTGATTTATGTTCAAATTGAACTTTTATCTAGTTGAATACGAGCTAAATCAAGCTCAATGATCGAGTTTTTTTATTTTTTATTTTATCCTTTGCACATTTGTTTCTCTCTTCAATTGTTTTGGGGCGTTACGTTGGAAAAAAAAAACAAAAACAAAATTGTTTTGTGTGATTTTTATTTTTTAGTTTTTTGGCCACTGGCCAAGCTGCTAGATTGTATACTCCCAACTAGACTCGCGGTACAAGGCTTAATTGAATGCACAAGTTCACTTTGTGGGGGAGACGATGACAATCCACAAGTATTTTCCCGGCAACGCTTATGTACTATGAGTATCTTTTATTTATTCAGGCGTCAATTGCTATACGTTAATAAATAAAGTAATAATCGTAACTTAGCAATTGCATGTCATTCATTGGTGAGGTTGCAGTTGACGAGTTCCCTTCTTGCTCTCTATACAGAGCAAGCATTGACGCAGGACCGCTGTCAAGGTGTGCGCAGGCGCTATCTTGAATCTTCATATCTAATCTGATTTTAAATAATAATGCCTCGACCAATTGCCCAAAAAATAAAAATGCCCATAATTTCTTGCTCATGCTTCATATGCGTTGCTCGTGATCAGCACCTCAGTAATTTGGGCATTCTTGAATTTGATTGGGCAAAAGATCAATGCGAGACACTAGTTTAGTAGATGAGAGAGTGCTTGCTTGGGAGTATTTGTTAGCCTTCACAAGTGCTTTTACTCTTCGATGGTGAGAAACCGCAATAACAAGTTAAACGAGCTTTCACAACACAAATTAAAACATCTCCTAAACTACAAAACATACCATTTGAACCATGCGTATGTATATACTAGTACTATATATCATGTTTTCACAGGTCCCTTCTGCATAACGGGCAGGTACCATGTCTGATGAGCCAGCTATCAATGCAGGGGAGATGGAACTTGTGTTGACATTGTGGCAAGCTCCTCACAGTCTCTCCAAGTTGGAAATCCTGTCCCAAGTTGTACCCATTCAAAACGAATCCAGATCTTCACAAATGAGCTAGCATATACCAATATGGCTTGAGAATTCTAATTCTAAGTGGGATTAGAAAGAGATCATGTTTGTAATCAAAGTACAGAGTTGTGGCTTAGTGCTACAAGTTCATCACAAACGCAATTCGCCCGAGTTTTCAAAGACTGCTGGTATATCTATACTAGGTAGTAGGTAAGATGCAAAATAAAACTGATAATGTGGAGATGCGAAGATGCAGTGATCAAGAGATCACATGGCGTGTAATTTTTCAATATGGTAAATGACTGACTTTGTACTAAGGATCTCAAATATGAAGCGATTGTGAACAACTTATGGTAAAGATGAGACATCAAAGTTAAATTTCTGATAGCTTTCATACTGACCTGAAGGCATACGGAACAAAGGATTTTCTCCCCTGAATGGTCAGTGTTGTTAGTTTTTGTGATTCCGATCTTTGGAAGCATTTCAACAAAATCGGCCGACAGCCCACTTGTACCACCAATAGGAAACAGGTCGACCATTTCTCCGGAGTTTGCTTCAAGTGAACTCATCTGTAAATCCAAACACAGTAACTTGATTATCATCCTATCAACGCATCACAAATTTGGCACCAGATAATTGAAGTGCCTTCATATCATTCTTCTTTCTGTGTTAACCAATGAGTGCAAAATGTTCGTTCAAGGACCAAATGGGCCACCTGACTTTGGACAGCACTAAGCATTGCAGGGCCAACCTTCTCTCTTACCAGTCTCCCACTAAGCAGACTCTTGAAAATATCAATCTGAAAATAAGCTAATGTATTAATATCGATTTCTCCAAACCCAATATATGTATGAAAATTAGAGGCATATATTTCATACAATATCCCAAGAGTTATTAGGGTACCACGTAGAGGAGACTCCAATATCCAGAGACATCAGAACGCCAGAGAAGAAGGGATGATTCGTAGACTTCAATGGAGAAGACAGCCCCAGAAATGGCTCCAATGCTGGCTCCTCTGAAGAACCCACTCTCTGTTGCTTGGCCTACAACCGCCCCGATCATGGCCCCAATGAAAGATCCCACTGCAAATTGTAATGAAAACCAAATGGTTGATGTGTGGCAATTGTACACTATAACACTCAAACAACCGCACAAGAACAAGTAACCAAAAATAAGAAAAAACGAAAAACAGAAACAAATTTACATCAAAGTCATCTTATGTGGCAAGTTGTATAAGAAAATAGTATGAACGGTGAAGAAGGCCCCCATTTGGAAGAGTCAACCAAAATCTTCCGCGAAAATGGAAAATGGGACTCACCGGCTGCAAACAAGAAGGTGAGTATGACAGAGAGGAGTTTCCCAAGCAACACACAAACAAAACAAGGCCGTGAGGAGAAAGAGGGAGAGGAAGGAGGAGCAACATTTGCAAAGAGAGGAGGCAAATGAGTAGGGTTGGCGCCGACACTCTCCATAGTCTCCCCCTTCCCTTCTACCCAAAGAGAATGAGTGCAAGTGCAGTAAACACATAGAACTGGCCTCACTCACACCCACGAGAAAGCACTCTGTTCACTCAACATATATACCATTGAGAATCAAGCAAAGTACCTCAACTTCCCACATTCAAACCCAAAAATACATAAAACGGGGAAAGCAACGAAGTACAGAGCTGATCAGTAGGGTGATATAAAGAGCGAATTGGATGGAGAGAGAGGAGGGGCCGAAGGAGAAGACGTTTGGCGGTGAAAGTGTGCTTAGAAAGCGGTTGAGCGTCTGCCATTAATGTCTGCAGACCATATTGCACCAATCTCTGACCAACTTCCCCCTCGTAGTTGAAACTGTCGACGTGCTTGGTACTCCTCGAGCGTATCGACCCAATTCTTAACTATGCAAAACCGTGAAAGAATCCTTGTCAAGTTCCTATTCTCCTCTGAATATCATTATCAACAAATTCAATTGCACTAGATATTGTATATTACACAAGTATTTGATGTTCACTACATGCAAGTTGCAACCTCCCGAATGAGATGGTGAGAGTATACATGTACATATGCCACCAGTTTCATATTTCATGCGCTGCTTTGCACTTTTTATCGATTAATTTGTTAAGACTAGTCTTATTATCCTTGCGTGTATATAGTTTTAGAATAAGCTTTGAGGTTAAGTTGTTTTGTGTTTGTTCGAAAGATTTTTAACTGTGCCCCTAGGATGTTCCCCAATATGTTTCAATTAAAAGGCGTCAGCAAACATAGGTAATATTTAAAATTTAAAAGTTAACGTTGATCCACAATAATGACTACCTGTTGATTGTGTTACCGAGTAAGAATAACATTAGTATACCTGATTAAATTAAAATCAAAGCAAATCCTTATTCGATTATTTTCTATTTAAGGAGTCGAACAGCGTTAATCTTTCTGGGTTCAATGTCTCACATGTGGATTAATTGTGCAAATATTTTTTGTTTTATAAATAAATGCAGCATAACTAGCAAGGGCAGATGATATGCCTCTTTTGTGCTACCTTCATTTTTTTTTGGACCTTTTACTTGACACAACGTGGTGAGTAAACCCATAAATCGACAGTTCTGATACCATAAAAAAATTGAATCTTATTCAAAACAACTAACTAATTACTAAAGCTCATACCCATAAGCCTGGCTGAGAATTTTTAAGGTTTCTTAATTTCTTGCCTCGTGAGAGCCATCTGGATAAACCATTTAATAAGGTTCTCAGGACCAATATATTTAGGGCTCACCAGCCTTCGCCAGTCGAGACTCTACAGTTTATCTTGACTGTGATCAGAATTCCACCACTACATTCAATTCAAAGTGGTCCACGGTCCAGAGACTCCACCAGCAAACAGATACATACGTATTATGGACCTATACACTTTCTAAAATAAAAATGTTCGCATTAACACCCTATATCTACATGCGCCAATGAAGCCTTCTGAATCTCAGATTCCCAGGCCCTTTCATCTTAATCATAAATTATGTTCGTGCTTTTTCGAATCAACACTTTGCAAAGCGATCAAAAAACAAACAACACTTTGCAAAGCAGATTACCAACTCGTAAACTAATAGTTATCAGCAACAATGTATGATGAACCTGGTGGCCGATTAACAAGCCCAAAACAATCTGTCAAACGACTGAAGCATTAGTTTGTAAGTCTTGAAGAAATGTGACTGAAGCATGCATAGTTACCCTATTGATGATAGCAATTATGCAACATTGTTGGACAAGTAATTTTGCACTCACACACATTTTCTGGAATAATTACCCGTCATTTTTCCAATATTCTGAACGCCTGCAACAGAATTGTGCTTGGATTATTTCACATAAGTCAGCGCTTGACTATCAGACTTCTTTTTCAACCGTCACTTTTCAATCTAAAAGTCCCCTTACAATCATAATAGCATCTATATATTCTTTCACAATGACCAGATGAATCAGATAAAATTTGTGATAGAACAGATGATATAAAAAACCTAACAGAGGAAAACATTTTAAAAAATGGGGTAATGGATAATAATATTCTCATCGTGAATAAAAAATTATCCTCTTGTATAATTAGCACAAGACCTATATTAAGGAAGGTTGGCTTTTTGTCTATTAACACATAAATACTTAACACCTTGTTAAGAACATACTTAAGACTATAAGACCACTCCTCTATCTGTAAATCATACCCTGTTAAGAACACACTACAGATAATAAGACCTTGTTAAGAGCACACTAGATTATAAGCGTTGGTGTTCAAAATGAAAAGTTCCTTGACATTATATCTTAGGAGGGAAAAAAGTGAGGAGTTACCTCTTCAATCTTTGCCATGGAACAACAAGGACCAAGGAAGCACTTTATATGGGTTCATAATCCGACTTGGGTCCAACAGCTTTTTTATTTCAGCCATCAGTAGTACCTAAACAATTCCACACATGCAACTCAGTTGTAAATGTCGATCCACTACATTTATTTTGATCTACATAAGAATTTTCACCTCATATTGCAAACTAATTTTAGAAAAATAGGTTACACTCACGCTGAGACAAACAAATGTCAAATTGTCAATCTTCTAAGCAAATAATAACTCATACATAATATTCTCAAGCACGGTTCTAAGCAAATAATAAATCCTATACACAATATTGTCAAGTACATCCTTATTGTTAGGTGTTGCAACGTGAGTCGACAATCATGATGATTTGGTTATGTTGTATTTGTTTTTGAGCAACACCAAGAGCTGCAAACTGCTCTAACAAAAGCCAAAGAAGGCAAAAACACCCTTCATGTTTTCGAACTGTTCATTGAGTCCCTAGAAACCAATATTTGTTGCTAGGAACTCTCTATGAATTTTTAAATTTACTGACCCAATGCAATTAGGCACCAGATCACATAGGGCCATAGATCATGTATAGTCCAAATACTCAGATACTGCATTGCATCTTCATGAAAAATCCAAATGAGCATTGAAAATTTTTCAAATGTGTAACACTGACAAGGGTATTGAAATTGAAACTTATTGATAAATTATGAAGAATACTTACAGTTTCAGATGACTTGCTGTAATGGAGTTTATCAGCTTTCATCAGACCCACACCATGCTCCGCACTGATACTCCCCCTATGCTTAGATGTCCATTCATAAACAAAGGGCTCAATCTTAGATAAAATCTGCCACAAAGTCCAACAAAAATGAGTTAATATGAAATATCAATTTGAACTCCAAATCCTCTCAAAACAAATCGTCACATGGAAATTACAGCATCATCATACTGAGGAGCAGATATATTGAGGTGTAAGTTACCATCTCCAAGATGTCCATAACCAACAACTTTGGCTGATGAACCTGAAATATAATAAAAAAACTCAATTGACTAACAATAGAGTTAATTGATAAGAAGTTGTGCATATTTTCGTTAAATTTTCTAAAGAGGTAGAATGTCCAGACATAGCTTGAACCAGACAGAACACTATAAGCTTAAATTCTAAATCCTCAATCGTTATCCATAGTGCCTTAAATCACAAACATGAAATTTAAAAAATATTAAAAAAAAGAAAAAGAGAAGAAAGAAAGAAAGAAGAAGAACATTTATCTGTGCACTAGAATAGTGACAACAGAATATTCTCCATGGTGTGCCATTTATTTAATTAAAAGGGGTATCAAACCTCCGTTAACCCACTAATCTTGGCTAACATTGTAACTATGGGTTGGTGTAAGTAGCCTTGAAAAAGAAGGCATACTCTAGAAGTACATATTCAAGCCGAAAATAACAGACTAACAGTCTTGCAGATATTCATCCTTCCATTAAAAAATGTCAAGATGCAGCCCCATAAACATATTGAATTCCTAATTTCCAAATGTGATGCACAAACCACATATAATTAGGTTCATTGGAGAATATGTTAGCCAAACTTGACGCATGGATCAAGCCATCTATCAGCAATAGGCCAATTCCTTCCTATTATTCAGTTACGTAAAATCAGTCAACCAAGATTCTTATATTACTCATACTGAAAAGGCTAAATATGTATGTTTAAATTTAAATGGGATAAACTTTAAATCCTCTGATGAAAGATGGCTCCCATAAATTATCAGGATTCAGGAGCAGAGTTGGTTCTACAACATTTTTATCACGCATCCTGCAGAGAACCTGTAGCCTACACATAAATTCACTATCATCCAAATCCAATCATAAAAGAGACAAACAACAGCAAGGTCCATACCAAGACGCAGACGCATGTCCTCAACAATATTGTACATGTGTTCAATAGGAAGAGACAGATCGTACTTATAAACTGCTCCTGCTTTCAACAACGCTTCTGGTACACCCTGATATAACCCAGAAAATCAAGTTGAAAATCATATAACTTGAAGGAAAGCCTAAAACCTGGGGCAAATTCAGTAAGAAATATGATTCATTATTAACGATGTGCAACTGGGATTTACTTATTTACAGAACAACTCTGACTCACACAAGTTAAAATGAGGGGAAAGGAATAGCAATACGAGGGAAAATTGCAGTAAATTTTAAAAAATGTTAGTGAAGATTCTGTTTTTTTAGATGGCTTAAGAACAAACCACAACGTATAAGGTCATAAGCCTACTTGCTTTCATACATACACTACTAACCAAACATATAGCTTAGATAACCGTCTCCACAACTTTCTTATATGATGATCCTCTTCATGATTGCTCATTTTTAAAGATAGTCTCTCTCTGACTACTTCCTCTATGCCCTTTTTATGTTACTTTGTTGTTGTCCTCCTCTTGCAACCTTTTCAAGCAAATTTTTTTGTTGCACACTTACACTTAAAGTTTAAATAGATATGTTGGCAATTAGATACTCAGGATTCAACTAGCAGGGCAACACTAGCTGACGATCACCAAAGATCCAAATGCAGCAATAATCTATGCCTAACTGCTTCCATCTAGATAAGGTTTCAGAGTGTCACGTGTATTCAGGCACATACAAATATAGCGATAGTTCTAGAAGTAATTTACTACCCCAGGTAACAAGCTATGCAAATGACATGGCCCTATATTCCCAAAAGATTTGAATATTTTGTCTTGCCTTTATGCCAGCTATAAGCCTATTAATAAGCCCTTATTGATATTGCTTAGTAATAGCTAGTGTGAATATAGCTATACCAGCTAAAGATTATAGCCATCCATCAAGATCATATATGGGCATTAATTTTTAAAACTGGCTCATATTCACTTGAGAAAACAGGAATATATTCACACGAACTGATACCAGTTTTTTCCAACTCCAAATATGTCAACTATCTAAACAAGGATGACTATAAAAAATGGCTAAGCAACTAATTTTTGGGTAAAAATAAACTATAATAAATTATTTTCTTTTGTTAATCTAGTAATCTATTTTTAGGTCCAAACATTATCTTAAACTCACAGCAATCCATTGGATCCTTCTCATGAAAAATCGATGTATTTTTAATTCATGAGCAAATCTACTTAAACCATTAAACTGTCTAAAGTTTTGCTAGACAGCATTCCAATATAAAGAAGTTTTAACAACAAAACTTCTTGGAAAGATGAGTCATAAGATGGGACCTCACGAATTTGCCAAAAAGAGGATGCCTGGTTAAGGTCTTGTGCAACAACTCCATCAACAATGAGGCCACTTTCCATAGAATGCAAAAGAAAAGCCTCAAGTTTCTCCCTGCATAGGCTTCAAAAATAAATAATCAATCCAATACAAAGATCTTCAACCCTTCCATTAAGGCATTGGGGTCATCATGTTTCAACCTTTCTTCCATAGGTTGATTTTGGCCCACAATAGCTTTATAAGTTCATTAATGCTTATTCAATTTCAGACCTTTTATAATTATTTTTTTGTTAAAAAATTTTGAAGTATAATTATACCCAAATTAGGAATTCTAAAAAAATTGATAAGTTCTACCCATATATTTATAATTAAAGTTTGCCACTTATAATACACACTTAATTTGAAATTTCTACATATTTTTTATTTATGATTCCTACATAATCTAATATTCTTATTTATGTATTTCTTTATTTATTATTAGACTAATAATTCTATCAAAATTAAAATCTTCAAAAATGATAAAATTCATTTAAATTTTAAAATTTTGCTCAAATAAAATCTTTTGCTTATTAATGCCTACTTAATTAAGATTATCACTTACTATTAACATAAAATAAAAATATTCTAAATATTTTTAATAACATAATTACTCTAAAAATGATTTTTTTGTTAAAATTAAATAGATATCCATTATTTTTTATTTAAAAATATTAATTAGTAATATTTTCAAAATTAAATTTTATATCTTATTAATATATAATTTAGGAAATATCAAAGAACCCTCTTCCATATTGTGCGGGCCTTCAGCTAGTTTTGTAATTTTGTCTCAACAAAAATGAAGATTGTGCACATAATTTTAAAAACCTTCTTCAAACAACGGAACAATATATCAATAGGAAATCACCCATTTGGTGGCTGTTACAACCATTCTAATTTTAAAGACAAAAGATCTATAAATCAATAAACTCACCATGCATTCTTGTGGCATGGTTGCGTGGGTTGATGTGTGTGGCAATGGCGTACTAGAAAGATATGTAAATGACTCAAATCTTTGTAGATATGTCTTTAAAATAGAGTTATGGATAAATTTTAATATTTCTCTTATGACTTTTTTTGAAAATCTTTCTCCAAATTCTTCTCATTGAATGTACTATATTATGAGGTCAAAGGCTAGAAATTTGTGGATGTGAAAATATTAATGCAGCAAGATGACTTGAAATTGAAAGTCATATGATCAACAGAAATCGAAATACTAGGAAAAGGGATGAAGAGAGAAATTTAACAATACAATCAAACAGTAAGGTAATATTTTTGATTTGCAACACTTAAACATGAAGTATTAACAATATCTACACAATTTTCAAAATTTGATCGACAGAAGATTAAAAATAAATAGTATATTATATTTTTAAACGGCCAACGAGTGACAATGAAAAGAGAACAAAATCATACTTGTCATATACTTCATCACTGCCAGTGGTCTCAATGAGAACATAGAAGTTGTATGGTAAGGATGGCAATGGGTTCCGTGCACCTTCTAAGTGGGATAAGACCTATCACATACAAAATAAATAGTTAAACACAGGCCAAGTGGGATGGTTGACTAGGATTCTATGTCCTCAACCCTTATCCTAGATAAATAGAAGAAGATGATAATGACGATGATGATGATGAGAGAAATATTAGCTTGACTAGAAAAGGTTATCACATCAACGTTGATATTTGTCTCAAAACAAGTTGAGTAAAAATGTAGAATAATCAAGTTTGTACATGACTTTTCTTCTACATTAGTAACCGGACAAAAGGAGAGCTTCGGCGCAACTGGTAAGGGTTACCGTCATATGACCAAGCAGTCTCGAGTGTTTCTTGCAATATGCAGCCACAAGAATAGATCCTTCTTTGTGTTTCAACCCTTTCCCAGGCCCCACACATGTGGGAACCTTTGTGCACCAAGCTACCCTCTTATTTTATAAAAAATTTCACATTTTGCTGATGCAAATTATGTATAGTCCTTCATGAAAATAAATGAAGTACCTCCAAAAATAATAACTGCGTATATCACTCTTCCAATCAACAAGTCACTTCAATCAAAAAAAAAATTTTCCATGGAGAAAACCTCAGGAATCTAAATAGTTAAAGTAAGAAAATTTCTTGCAAAGAAAAATTACTTGTATTGATATTTTAACACATTTATTTTCCGTTTTACAAATTTTGTCAGATTCTAAGTCATCCTTAAAATTATTAGCTGCTCCGGTTTCAGGATAGCAGCCAAAAACATTGCTAGCTTCAACAACGTTTATGTAAAAGGCTATAAAACATAAAAACTACCATATTGAAAGGATTTACCATGTCTATGGAATGAATATCCAAGAATTCAAAGGCAGAAAGAACCTCCCCAAGTTTTCTCTTTGCTTCTTGTAGAAGATTCTGAGAAAATTTCAAATTCATAAATACATAATCATAAATATAAATTGGCTCATTTCACACCAATAATAATAAACACAAATAAATACAAAAGAAGACTGAGCATCGCATGACTAATGCTCGTACAATGCAAGCCCCAAACCCAGGAAAAAGGAAGGTTGGCATCAATAAGGGTTGTGTTATCTTACTAGAAACTCTATGCTTTGTGTAATGAGTTTCACCAGGTTGCTTATTGGGTTATCTAATCATGTGTTTGAAATAAAGGTTAGCTAGTAGTATGCAATGATACCATTTTTTTCTTACCCTGCCAATTGTTGGTTAACTGTTTATTTGTTTGTTTGGAAAAGGAACCTAACAGTATGCCGTATAACTTTTATGTATGTTTAAATCCTCAAATTTTTATGTATGTTATTCAATTATAAAATCTTGGTAATGCTTTATGAACGTCCAACTGCGTAGGAGAGGAGAGAGATGCTTATCATGTAAGAGCAAATCATGTTCACTTAAACATTGATGTCAGAAAAATCAATGCATGTGTTGAGCTTTTATAGGTATTATTATAATAAACGATGAGAAATTAGGAGAGACTTTTAGGGTTGGATATTGCATTATTAAATTATAAACCGATATAATATCCTAAATCCGGTTCAATAATTCAAACACGGTTGAACCAAGTGCGCATGTACCCTTGAAAAATCTTGTATGACATCCATTATGATATTAAGAACTTTGCCCTCAACCAACACCAAAACCTTTGTTTGACCTCATCAAGGTTTCTATCACATAAATATTAGAAGGCCTTGACATTCATTCACAGTAGCGAACAACTTTCACAAGATCAGTGGAAATCCCAAATATAAAGCATTGGACACCTTAAAGAAAACAAAAAGCAGAATGAGGTTTTCAAACCATACCTGACAATCAGTGTATTCTTTTTACAGGCAAGAAAAGCTATATTAACAGATGACAATTTTGGCGGAGTAAGAATGGACACTTTTGTTATAATTCCAAGGGACCCTTCACTACCTTCACCGATAAGGACAAACACGCTCATAATTGTCTTATCTTGTCATATATAAGGAAAATATACAAACACACTCATAATTGTCTTATCTTGTCATATATAAGGAAAAAATACACAGTGATAAAGTTAAGCATACCTATGAACAGATGTTTCAAGTCATATCCTGTGTTATCTTTTCGTAATTTTCCAAGCATGTCAAGAATTGTACCATTTGCTAATACAACTTCCAGTCCTACACAAGCATAAGAAAAGACACACATAAATATCATAATCCATAACAATTAGGAGTTACCACAATTTATAAATTCAAAAACAGCAACCAAATGAAGTCAGCTTTTTCATTCAAACTAATATATTAACCATGCAGTGACTATCCAAATTTCCAATTACATTCCCTAATCCATTTCCACCTTCAAGGAGACAGATATGATCAATCACAAAAAAGAAAAGAAAACTGGACTACTGAACAGCAAGAGTTGTTTTCAACAAAAAAGAAGATTTGATTGTTTGCTATTATGCAACATGCTTACCAAGAACATTTCCATGAAGTGATCCATAACGTACAAGTCGCAGACCACCAGCATTGGTTGAAACATTCCCACCAATCTGGCAACTGCCTTTGGCACCCAAGTCAAGTGGCATCATAAACCTAATATATATAACAAATATATAATCAAAAGTAGCACAAAACTTCACCAAAAGTTAGAAAGTTCAACAATTTTAAACAATCTAGCATGCAAAATACCATTTAACATATACTTGCAAAGAACAATGAATACCCGTGGTTAGCCAAGTAAGTGTCCAAATTCTCTAGTATACAACCTGCCTCACAAACAAGTATACCACTAACCTGAAAATGACAAATATCCTCCCAAACATTGTAAATACATAATGTGCAACAAACAGCTGAATTACAATATAACCAAGACACTATACTAGTTTTGAAAGACTCCCTGAGTAACAAGAGAGTATTTGAGAACTCCATATTTGCACAAAGTACCCCACAAATACTACTACCATCCTTACAAAAAGAAAATGGCCTTTCATTTCTTGATATGATATACTAACCAGAATTTAGGCCCACCGCCCCTTGCAGTCTTACATAATTATATTCAAGTCCAGACTAACTACTTTCAAGCCCCAATTTCAGCTTCAAAAGACAGATAAAACCATCCTATTATATTTTACCCACCTTCTTTCATCTTCAAGAGATAAAACATTCCAATTTCATATTTGATCTAACTTTTTTCGTGCCAATAATCTAAACTATAAAGGAAATTCTGAAAATTTTCAAAAAGAATGCTTCTGAGTCTTGCATATATTTAAACGAAATTATATTAGGAAGTATACTGTATAATACAGTTTTTTTAAATGTTCAAAGTTACATAAAATCAAAGTTTGCAAATATATTTCAACAAAAAATAATTATAATAACAATAAAACATATTCATACCTTATCAAAAGAAATCGTTTTGTTCATCAAACTAAGGTTGATTATCACCTGCACAATTATTCCCCATAAATAATACCTAACAATGGGAGAGATCAACAAGTACTTAAGAAAACTATGCAGATAATTTTGCATAATCAAACCATGCAGGTGAAATCTACAATTCTCCAAAAATTCTTTGAACTTATCATTCTACTAACATGAACATAACATATAAATGCATAATGGCACTAAAAACAATATTTGTTCTAAAAAAGAGATTGTGACTAACTTGTCAGATTTGTGGATGAAGATATCTCATGGTAGAATTGTACAAACTACACTATGGACACTCTTCTGATCTTACGAGTCTCACTTATTGGATGTCAATGTCTGCAAATTGACCAAGAGTTTCTAGTGGCTCAGCACACAAGTTCATTTACGACTCCATCTCTCCCAAGTAAGATGCAATACAAATTGTTCTTTCAATGGGTGAATCATCTATTCAGGAGTTACTCTTTGCACCTTTTTAAACATAAGAAGACATAATCTTCGCTGGAAAATAAAACTCAATTGGTGTGATAAAAATATAGTTTTTAGGCAAACTAAGACACATGCATGGCGTGTGATATCAAGACCTTCAACCCTTGTTACCGACATAAGCAGATTATATTATCAAAACTAAGCCTATTTCTTCAACAACTAATGGTTGTGCCCCTTAAACTGACAGAAAGAAATCATAGAAGAACTGAAGAGGAGGCTTAGAGTTAATCACCTCATCAAACACAGGCACACTTCCACCCACAAGACCTGTATTTCCCCCTTGTGGGACAACTGCTAGTCGTCTGGAGTTGCAATGCTTGAGAATTTGTGATACCTAGACGTGTACAGATTACCACATGAGCAATAAACATGGATAAGGTCCGTCGGTTATGAATTAAAAACACACTTACAGTCGCAATCATCATCTGTTGGATTCACTGTATAAAGTAAACTTTGCATTTGTTAAAGAAAGGGGGGATGGAAGTTGTACCTCTTGGGTGCTCCTAGGAAGGAGCAGTAGCTGACTCGACCCTTCGTACTTCCGCATCCAATCCATATTTGCAGAAGACAATCTATCTTCATCTTGAATGACATTATTATCTCCCAGTATCTCCTTAAAACAAACTATATCATCATTGGTGATAGTCGCAAAAGATGGATCTCTCCTGATCTTTTCCGTCGCAAAACCAAAACATCGAAATTGTGTGCCACCACCAACGTCCAAATAAGCATCCCCCAACATGTTTTGCTTCGTCTGGTGAAAAATTGAAGGAACTCGACGAATGGTGCTCCTAAATCCACTGAAAGAACCTGAAAAAAATAATAATAAAAAAATGACGGATCACAACCAATCTAAAATCGAAAGAGTACTCACAATTTAGAACACCAGAAAAGAGTAAAAAGGATTAAAGAACCGTCACTGGAACTTGAACGCACAAAAAAACAATCGAACGCGCAGCAGGAAGACAACCGATCATGGATCATAAAGAACGATTCCAATTTAGAACATCAGAACAAGAAAGGAACAAAGCATTAAACAATCGCCCATCAAATGCGTAGCAGGATCAATCCCGATGTGAGTTCTTAAAATTCGAACAACTACTAAAATCGTGAGGGCATTCACACTTCCATCAAAACAAAGCAAAAGGGGGGAGGAAACATAAAAACAATCATTGATCGAGTGCGCATAATCAATCGCAATTGCATTCATACTTTCGTCTCGACAACAAGTGGGAGAGAAAAGGAACAAAAAAACGGCAATCGAGTGCGTGATGACGACCGTATAGCGAAGACCACCATGGAGAAGCTTACCTCGGAAGAACGTCGCCATGTTGCGCCGGAGATATGGTAACCGGAATACGGGGATGGAACCAAAATCGCATCCGGCAGTGGCAGCGGAAGAACAGCCTTTACACCTAACTGTGGTGTCCAAAAACCGCTGACGACCGACCACGTCCGTGACCGGGTCCGTGGTAGACTGCTTATATGTTTGTACATATTCAAATTATGTCTATAAAATCAAACCTGCCAAATAAGCCAAGTTCAAAATTATAACAATTTTTCTTGTCTGATACCGTTTTTTCACATTTTTAATGATGTGCATTTGCTTAATATAAATTGAAGGATTATCATTTTGAGTAGCATATGCAATTAAGAATGTGTATAACTTTTATTGACAATGTTAGTTGTGTAGTAAGAAAGAGATATCTTTGGCTCCGGATTTATTTTATATTTGATATTAATAAGTTTTTGTTAAAGTATATCATTTTGAATAGTGCAATTGTATGTGCAATTGAGAAGATAATATTCATTTAATACATTTGTCAAAAATTTTAGGCGTAGTAAGATGAGAAATGCGCCCCAGGCTTATCATAGGACATTTACGAATTTGTAAATTGAATATACTTCGTACAAATTGTTTGGATTTGTATTTTTTAAGAACTTCTCTATCTATTTTTTATTTTGAGCTTAAAATTTTTAATTTATGTTGATTTGGCTGCAAAATATCATGTGAGCATGAACACAAAACATCATCGATGAAAGGGTATCTATGATGTGGACACCTGGTTGATGAGGTTGGGTGAGCATATTGCAATGAAAATATAAAATTGAAATAAAGCAATTAATTTAGTTTAGTTTTCAATAGAGCTACAATTAAAATGAAATGAGAATTGATATTGCAATTTGGAATTGACTTAATTGAAATAATTAATTTTTTAAAAAACATATTCTAAATATATATTCATGTTGCTAATTATTATAAAATTATTTTATTTTTATAAATATATTCTAAAAATTATGTTTTATGTTGATATGGCTGATTTTCGTTGAGGTTTCAAAAGGAGTTCATCGTAAAATATCAGTCAAAAATCATCTTCGTCTCCATCGCTGTCTCAGCGGTAAGGACAGAGGAGAGTTTGAGGAGCTCACCCATCTCCCTAAGTTAACCCTCTTTTCCCTTCACCATTAATGTCTAAACTTTGGCCGATGACGGAAAAGCTGTGAATTTTGCATCAAAATGATCCTCCAGTCGATGGCAATAGAAATGGAAGCAAATCGCTTGCGCCTACCTCCCGGGAAAATCTTAAGGTGCTCCATATGCTTGTGCAAGTTGGAAGCAAAGAGCTCTTCAGTATTAAATAAGGTCAGGGAAAAATTAATAACTATACAATCATAAATTAAGGCTAAATTAATTTAAAATGTAATATTTAAATCAAATATTAACTTCGCGACGACAAATTTAAGATTTTCAACTTCACATAGTACTTCGTATGATTGAAGTTATAACTTTTATATATGAATTGCATATTTGAATCATTAAATACGAGAATTAATTATTTATAATATCTCTTTATTCACCATAAACTTATTACTCGCACCTAACTCTTATATCTCTATAAAATTATGTATGTAAAATAATAATTTAAGCTTTATCATTGGTAGTTATCTAAGACATATAAATATATCATTATCTCATAAGTAAATCACCTAAAATAAATAAA
The DNA here is from genome assembly GCA_033002965.1 of Piper betle. NCBI lineage: Eukaryota > Viridiplantae > Streptophyta > Magnoliopsida > Piperales > Piperaceae > Piper > Piper betle. The sequence goes on from JAURVB010004133.1 coordinate 158,013, forward strand.
TAAATGCTATTTTATTTAATGACCAATTTAATATTTCAATCTCTAAATAAGATCAAATTTCTAGATTTAACAATAAGTGGCTAATCTAATGATAACATTTAAAAAAAAATAGAATAGATGATCTAATATCACATAGATAAAAATTAATAATCTTTATTAATCCATCCATTAGGTGTCATTGAAAATCTTAAACAAAAATTTATTCCATAGAATATTCAATTAAATTTAAAAAATTCATATGTTATAAAAAAGACATTATTTAATTACAAAAAAAACTAAATCAAAATAATAAAAACTCTTTTAGAGAAAACGTTTTCTTCTTCTTATCTAACTTCTTTGTCGTCGTTCCTTCCCATCTTTTATGCCGTCCCTTTGCCATCTAACATTGTTTTTCTTCTTTTAAAAACTCTAATTAAGTTTATAAAAGATCTACCCCAATATTATAAGTGGGAGTTCACCAGACCTTCAGAAATATACTCGAGCACTCAAAATCTAGGCGCTCGAGTGCTTAGTTCTTAACACTTTATTAACAAAAAGGCAGCACTTAAGTGTTCTATTCCCAACGCTCAAGCTCCTGCTACAACTTGCAAGTTACACTTTTTGGTCCGATTTCGCCTCGAATCGATATCAGATCATCTTCTAACTCTTATATCCTGGTAGAATAACATTAATTAGTATTTTTTACACTAAAATCACAATAATTTTTACATTATTAATAATAACTAATAAACTTTTAAACTAATAAAATTAAAATAAAAAGCACTCAAAATATGACTAATAACTCTTTTACAAAGTTGTCAACAATTATGGTCCAAGGCTCAATTGCATAGTTATATCATGATAGAATACAATTATAAATAAGTTGATTTTTTCAAAACAATAATCAGAATAATTTAATTTGGTAAGAAACATAGAATAATTAAATTACATAAATATTAAGTTAAGTTTGTAAAGTCCGATATTTTTACACTTTTTTGAAAAGAAGCACCCCAAATGCTCCCGGGTATTTTTCAAGCTTAGGAAATAGATATCGAGGTTTTGCTGTATGGTTTTTAATTAGGATTTATCTATTACGAAATACTTACTTAGAAAGTCTTAAAAAGAAATTATAACACTTTATTTTTTTATCCACAATATATTTTGTTTTTTTAAAGAAAAAAGGATACAAATTATATTTTAAAAAGAATTTTTTAAATATACAACATTTTTAAGTTTAGAGGCTTTGAGCTTAACACATGAACATAGATAGGCTCGAAGTCAGACACGACGAGTCTTGGCGCGGTCGGTGGATATGGCGGTGGCGGCGCTCTTCACCCCGACCTCACCCTTCTTCCTCCGGTCGATCATCGTTCCCCGCTTCCCCAACCTCCGCTCCTTCTCCTCCTCTCCTTCTTGTTCTTCTTCCACCTCTCCTTCTCCTTTCCCCCGACGCCGACTAGAGGCAACTACGCCGGCGTCCGATTCGAGGAGACCGTCGGCGCGGGCTCCGAACGCTCCAGGCTCGACGCCTGGGTCTCTTCACGTCTCGAAGGCGTCAGCCGGGCTCGTGTGCAGTCCAGTATCCGGTCTGGCTCATTACTTGTCAATGGCAAGCCCGTGAGCAAGGTGAGCGTATGCGGTGTCCATGGTTGCCTCAAAGGTGGATGCTTTGGTTGATGCTGTGTTATATATGGGTGTTGGGGCAGGTTTCATATGTGGTCAGGGCGGGAGACAAGGTGAGCGGCACTATTGCTGAGTTGCAGCAGCTGAGGGCGGAGCCGGAGGAGATACCTCTAGACATTGTTTACGAGGATGAACATCTCTTGGTTGTCAATAAACCTGCCCACATGGTAACTCTCTCTCTGTTTTTCTCCCCGTACGCGTCTTTTGTACTTGGCCTACGAATGTGGGGTGAAAATGATCTAGTGGGGATAACAAAATGGCTTTCTCATTTAGTGTTCTAGACCGGATTTGTGTAAGGTATAGGATGTATATTCTGTTTAATTTGAAATTGGAAAGAGGTGATGAGACTGGTGACATAGAGGGGTAGAGTAAATATGCAATATTTTTTGGAAATGGTTACGCTTCCAGTTTTGTAGAAAATCCAACTTAAATGTAACATTTTATCCACTTAAATGTATCGGAAGCAAGGGAGGTTAGCAAGGGAGTTTATGCCCTCAGTCGTTAAATAAGGTTTATGTTCCCAGCTTAATCAGTCTAGATCAAGTAAATATTGAGGCATATTACTATTAAACCTTGCATTGTGCAATTAACTTCAATTACGATGCAAGAAAGTTTGTTAATTTTGTTAAATTTCTTAATCCTCCTTTGTCTATACTCTTGATTGTTGATTACTCCAGTTTTGTGTTATGAGTTATTTATTTTAAACAGATAAGAACTGCTTGAACTTTAGGTTGTTCATCCAGCTCCAGGAAATTCAAATGGTACCCTTGTGAACGGCATTCTTCATCATTGCAAAATTCAAATAGGTGAAATGTATTATGAGGCAAAGGATAGTTCTGATGGTGAGTTTGATAACCTGGGAGGTGATGAAGATTGTAGTGGAGAATTATATTTTACTTCGTCATTGGCTTCTGTACGCCCTGGCATCGTGCACAGGCTAGATAAAGGGACAAGCGGTTTACTGGTTGTTGCTAAGGTATGAATTAAGCAACATCACGTTTGTTGTTATGGTCTTGTTGGCCTTCTTATAAACATAGTTACTCAAATATCATAATATCACGCGAGAGGTTCTGTGTCGGTTGTTAGTTTTTTAGTTGTGTAAGCTGACAATTCAAATTAATGAATTTTCACAATAAGTTGTGCACAAACTTAAAATTGTCAACTGGTGGGTCATATCATCACTATGATTTATTGGCACTAACTTTGCGGAGGTGTAGGATAGTAGTCATAAAAACTCATTTTAACTGCACATGATGTACAACTTACTCCATTTTGTGTGGTTTTATACTGTGATTGTTATCATAGGCTACCGACTTAACGATTATTTTGACTCACAATTTGACTCTCTCATTGATCAAGTTTTGCTGCGTATTCATGGTCATTAGGTTTTATAGCTTCCAGTTTAAGTATTCAAATAAATTGGTCTATTACATTGACAGCCTTCTCTTCATTTGTGGAATGAAATGGCGCTTTCTGATCTCATAATCAAAATGTCTTGGCCCTTTTTACGACAGGATGAGCACTCTCATGCTCATTTGTCTCAGCAGTTTAAGGAGCATAGCATCAATAGAGTGTACATAAGTCTTGCTTCTGGTGTCCCCGCACCAACTTCAGGTCGTATTCAAATGCCAATTGCCCGTGATCCAAACAATAGGATCAGAATGGCTGCTGTTTCACATGCTCACAGAAAGGCTCGCTATGCTGCTAGTAGGTGATTCATGATTATCACACTAATGCATTTGTATTTTGGTGCTCTGTATCTAATTGATTATGGTATTCTTGGTCTTTATTTATTTATTGTTTTAGACGTTATCCCTTGAAAACAATGATCTAGATATAGAATAGGGTCTGATAAAAGGTGCTAACAAGAAAGGCTTGCTTGGACCAAAGGTAGAGTCTGTAAACATTATTTTTATTTTGTGCATGGTGCACTTTATGTGCCTACAAGTAATAGAGGCTCATAGATTATCTTAGCTTTTTAATTTGATGAAGACTTATAAAAAGTACTGTGTTTCAAGCTATATGATATAAGTCGTTCTCAATGATGGCCTCGTATTCTTGCAATTCTACAATTTTGATTTCTGAAGGGAATTATTATACAAAAGCTAAATTAAACATTCAGACCTCTTATTTCATGAGATATTGTGATTTATCATCTTAGGTACAAAGTGATGGAGCTTCTTGCTGGTGATGCTTTTTCCCTTATGGAGTGGAGGTTGGAAACTGGACGGACCCATCAAGTATGTAACTACTACCTTCTCATGTTTAATTCCATGCTATATTCTGTCAATGTAAGAATCCAGCTTTGAGTTAGTTGGCCAATAGCTGACAGGAACAACACAGAATTTACATATATTGTCTGATAATAAGCATCTCTACTTTTTATGAACTTCCCAATAGCAATGTGAACATGACTCAGAATAAAAATTCGTGTTTTAACTGTTTTCGTATTCCAAAAATAGATTCGAGCACATGCAAAATACATGGGAATTCCTCTATTAGGAGATGAAGTTTACGGAGGCACCAAGGACATGGCACTGTCCCTTCTTCGACCACGAATTCGATCGGATAACCTCGGGCGCCTTTCCCAATATGTCTCAAAATTAGATCGGCCTTGCCTCCATGCCATGCTCCTTAGGTAACAACATGGGCATTATCCTCCGTTTACAATTTCATATGATTTTTCCCTTTGATAGTTCACAAAAACTGAGTGGTGTAACTTGCATTTCTGTATAATTCAGGTTCAAGCATCCTCACACTGACGAGAACATGAGCTTTACTTGCCCTCCACCTGCTGATTTCACTGAATTTTTGAGTGTTCTTCGAAGCATCAAATAAGGCGAAGTCACTTGTTTAGGTTCAAGATAAGCTCTGTTACAGCGTTGCTGTCTTCTTTCTGGAGGGTTTAATGGGTCAAATGCTTCCGCAAATGACAAAGAATATGATTCCAGCTCTCCCCATTCGCTGCTAATCGAGGTGGAAGCCTGAAAAATTTCCTTTACAGCATGAGGTGCTCTTACCTCTTTTATGATTTTTGTCTTAGGAGGGTAATTTCCTGAAAATCAGAAATTGACTTTTGTGAACGTACATACTATTGTAACATGATGTAATATTTGGTTCTCTTTTTAAGTTGTCTGTTTTACATTTTCAAGTATCTAAAATCCTGCTCCATTTTTTTTAAACTTTGCCGATATGTACATCAATCAAGGATTGAATTGGAGATCTGTCATATTTATAATTGAAATTAAATTGTGATTTTTTTTGTTGACATTTTAAACTCGTACATCTAGAGGACCAAATACCGGATAACATATAAGTTTGCACGGGGCGTTTGCAACGTCAGCCGCAAGATATCCATTTCATTGTTTTCATCGCTCAAATACATGTTCCAGTCCTATTAGGGACCAACTCTTCTCCAAAAACCCAGTAAGCAACACGATGAGTTGGGACAAAACTAAACTCAAATACATGTTCCAGCCCGAAAACCCAGCAAGGGACCAACTCTTCTCCAAAAACCCAGTAAGCAACACGATCAGTTGGTACAAAACTAACTTCCAGTATGTGAAACAAATAGGGGAAAAACTAATAAGGTCCAGTAAATTAAGTACAAATAAACGTCAGCATGCAGGCAGTTAGTATCTGGAATTCGTCATTAGATGCGTACATGAGTAAAATGACTTGGTATATTATTCGGTCCTTTTGTGATGTCTGTAAGATAATGGTACTTGCATAAGCTAATGAAATTCAATTCGAGACAAAAATCACACGTCTCCTCATAAAAAAGTATGAAAATTCCAATAACATTTCAAGTGCTATTAAGGATTTTCAGAAGTACCACTTTTTTGTGCCATCTAAACTTTGTACTCATTCACACGCATCCATTTTGTAGATGACCATTTATTTCCTTTGATAACAGGGCAACCACCTGTGTCATAGAGGATTGTAGAAATTACATGAACGCCATAAAAAACATGGATGGATAACAAACATTGACAAACACGTTTAATTTACCATGCAAACTTGATGGATCTAGACTGGCGTCAGGCTTCATGCTCCAGAAGAGCAATGCATCTCCCATCTTTGGTTTTACAGCAAGTCCATCTTTGGCACACTCAGATAGTTCGTTAAAACCTGGTAGAGAGCTGCTGTTGGCTTTTGCAGAGGGGAATATTGTCTCCCACCTCTTCCACATCCGACCTAACAAAAATCACAACAACAATCCATCATCACTTTGGATAATGGGATTTCAAATCAACATGGACATCAGACCCTCATTTCATTTATAGTAACACGCTGGTAAGAAAAGAGAAGAAAGCATACAAATACATAAGAACTGTAGCAATCCTCTGACCCCCGTTCTCTGTGTTGTATTCATCCATGAAGTAGTCGAAGTGTGGTTCATACTTCTGCCCAACCTCATAGTGAAGAATCTGAAGACCCTCCCCATGCTCTGAGGGGGAGAGAACAAATGAGAAACCATATGCATCAAAAAAGAGATTTCCAAGTTTCAAGTGCAATAATTCAACAAAGCTATCTATCCCAGCTCAATGATAATTTCATTTTAGGCATGCAACCTGCAAATTCTAAATGTACCACATGGAGATCAAAACAAGGGCGACTATCCTAGCTTACCGACAGGTATAAAGGTCAAATCTGCAATTCTCTGCTCAATGCCTCTGATGATCTTATCACGTCCTCTCTGCAAAAATGTACCCGAACTTGTTCGGACCCTGTACGCAAAAGTTTGCAAAAAGAAGCAGATAGAATATCATTTATCATCCATTAATGGCACATTCCTATGTAAGACATAATTTTGATATAAAAATGGAAGATACCTGCTGTCTTTACTCTGACCAGTTTTACCATCAACAACTGTTGATTTGACCATGTGGGGCTTGGCAAGTTCGATGAGGTACTCACACTCTTCTTTAGACTATTTGGAGAAGAAACACGAAATAAGCTTCTTACATTAGCTAATTATGACTTGCAAGTTACTAGGCAAATCACAGTGTTTTTTCTTCATCCAAAATTCTTCCTTGAGTCATAAGCATTGCACCCAATCATGGCCGGAGATCAAAACAAATTATCCTTGGGGCATGCTATTGATTTGTCCAGCTTAACAACAAAACTGTTCATATATAGTTGATTATATACCGAAATCGAAATACAAACATTGAAGGAAGATTATATCATACCAGAAAATTGTGGTTGATGAATGCACGAGGCTCCCACGACAAAACCTCCGTCCACTGCTCATCTCTGCCACCCGACCTCTTATCGAGGGAACGCTTGACGGAGTTGAGATCGAGGGCGGAGTGGGAGGAGGTGGCGCCGCCACCGGGTGAGGAGGAGGGGGAGAGGGGAATAGAGAAGATGCCGAGGCCGATGAGGAGGAGGAGGACGAGGGCGAGCATGAGGAGCAAAGACATGGCGAGGGTGGAAGAGGATGAGGCCGACGCCGATCGCCCCTTCGAGGGCCTACGGGGCTTCGCCATTGTCGACAGAAGCCCGGACACGATCTAAGGAAGGGCTTGTCGGAGAAGGAGGAGGAAATGCAAAAGTCGTCGTCGATCGTCGACGTCGAGAGGGCGGGTTTGGGTTGTCGTTGACGATTTTCTAATTTCTCATTGTTATGGCGTGCGACGACTTTCGTGTTGTTTTTATTTTTTCTTTGATTGAGTTGATTAGTCATTGGATTGTGCATTGACTTCAGACTCGCGGTTGCCTCTACTTAAACATTTTTAATTTTTATTTTATTTTATTTATATTTCGTATTTATGTCGTGGTCAAACGTGCTACTACAGAGGAAAGTTCTCAGCAGTGTCGCAGCTGGCCAACCGCGAGGGCCGTGGAGGATTCGATTAATTGATTAAATTGACCAAATTAAATTTATTAAATTTATAAAAAATTAATTTTTGGTCGAGACCGATCAAATTAAATAAAATTTTAAAAAATTTGTATAAGCTTAAGCGGTGCCCCCCATTCCCGCTACCTTTAATGTGCACCACAAGATTGTATTCATTCCCCTGATAGGAGCACAATCTTATTCTCAGTTGAGCCACTCACCCGATCATCTTCTTTGTTTTGGTGAGTACTGCTATCCCCCTCTAAAAGTCCTCTTCGTGTCTTCTCCCTCTCCCCACCTTCTTTTGTTTCTTCAACTACCTTCCTAACCTTGTTTTTACTTTCTCGAATGCACATTACAAAGCATGTCAATATCAATATCTCTCCTTAAATATCACCGTATTGGTGAAAACTATCACAAACTCAAAGCTCCTTTATCAATGTTAATTTTCATTCCTCTGTTTCACGTTGATGCAACAAAGCAAAATAGTTAATCTAGTTTTCCACTGGAATTAATTAACAAAGATAGAGGTTTTGTTTGTAAGCTGTAGTCTTACGCATTAATTTATTTGAATCACATCTCAAATTTGCCTGTGTGGAAACATGAATGTATTGGAACAAACAATGATCAACTCTCTTTGATAATGTAAAACAGTCATTTTGAATGTGAACTTGAATCTTCGTCTTACTACCCATGTAGTCCAATTCAATGATGGAGTTTTTATCTTTTATCTGCGAAAAGAGTTGATAAAGGACAAACTAACCAATTCAAGGTCTTCGCCGTGTTGGATTTGTCCCACATCAGTCGTAGAGATTGTTGGTGACTTGTATATAGGCTAATAGGAAAGTCATAATTTTTGAACTAGTTTTTGGATTAAAAGAGACTCATGACACCTATTGCGAGTTTCCTTTGGTTATTTAAAGTCCTTTTTAGGGGGCCCGAAGGGCCGAATAGTGGTTGCAGAGCTTGGGTGTGGGCCTAGGGCCCAACAAGTGGTGTTGTCCATGGTTGCATAAATGGAAATTAGAATCGGTTTTCGAGGGAGTCGGAATCGGAATCGGTCTAAATCGGACAGGAATTGGTTCAGTTGAATCAGCCTGAATCGGTCTACATCGGTTATATACAAAAATTTGACAACTCATAACATAAATACATGAAATACATAATTATATAATTTTTCAACATAAATACACAAATTTATAATTTAATACAAGTATAAAAGAGCATTACAATTTATCATCACAATACCTCAATAAGTATAATATTTAATATATCATTATTTGTGCTATATCAAATAATAACAACAAAACATTAATACAAGTCCAAAAAATGAATGTTCAACACAATTTTACATAGTGATTACTAAATCATCTAATTCATCATATGAAACATCAACAAAATGAAATCCCAATCTTCTAGGCTTCATTATAGCCTAGAAGATACTAAGGGGAGGGTTTGTAATTGAAATCCCAGTCTCGTTTGGAAAAGCAGGCAAATTTGCACGCACCAACAATTTGCACAGCACCAACAATTTGTACAACACCAATAATTTGCACAGCACGACAATTACATAGCATATAATTTGCACAACACAACAATTTGCACAACACACAATCCATCTTCCCTGTGACAATTTGCACAGCTCAAGCAATTTGGACACATGAACAAAATGAAAAAACATATTCGCACAACACATAGCATTTGAAAAAATTTTGCACAGCACAACACAATACAATTTTTGCACAAAAAAATTTGATCATACGATTTGCACAACACATGGCAATTTGCTCGCACAACACGCAATTTTGCACAACACAACAATGAAAAAAATTTGATCATGAATCCCAAATCAATAATGAAAAAATTTGTGAAGCATAGCCTACAATTTGCACAACACATACCATACAATTTGCACAGCACAACATAGAATTTGCACATCACAACATTCAATTTCTACAAAAAAATCTAACTTTATAAAAATCACTGTTCAGGCGGCCACCCGTCGGAATCGAGGTTGCCAGGGCGGAGGCGAGGTCGGAAGCCTGGTCGGAGGTGAGGAAGCACGGCGGAGGAGTGGGGGAGACGGGGTAATTTTAGGTTTTTAAAATCAAAATTTTAATTTTACCCATGCTTAAATAGTTTAATAAATATTATACCTAGGGTATTTTAGTCATTTACCCAAAAATCGATTCTTCCCGAGTTACCCCGATTTTGAATAGGATTTAAATTGGTCAGAATCGGGGTAAATCGGTCGATTTGGGGCCGACCGATTCGGCCCCAAAATTGGATCGGTAGTGGCACGCTGCCGATCCAATTTAAATCGGCCGATTCCACTGGGAATCGACCGATTCGTGCATCCATGGTGCTATTTGATTTAAAGGGAGTGTGTCAGACGATGATGGTTTCGGGCCACGCCCGATGTGTGAAAGGGAGTTGTTGGGTTTGTCCCACATCGGTTGTAAAGGTTGTTAGTGACTTGTATATAAATTAATGAGAAAGCCTTAATCCTTAAGCTAGCTTTTGGATTAAGAGAGGCCCATGACACTTATTGCGAGTTTTCTTTGATTATTTAAAGTCCCTTTTGGGGGCCCGAAGGACCCAATAGTAGTTTTGAAGCTTGGGCGTGGGCCCAAAAGGCCCAACATGCCAGAGAGTCGCAGCGAAGAACAGGATTAGTCTTGGGATAGAGGAAAATGGGTAACTATGGGAAAGAAAAATAAGGAAAGATATTTGTCGTTGCATTAGGTTGTCGGTCCATATTAAAGATGGCGGCTTTGTTCCATATCATCCCATATACCAATAACAAGAAAGAAACATATTTTCATTACTTTCTCCACTCTTCATCAATTGAATTTTTTGGTAAAATCCAATTTAATTATGTAAAAAAAATGTAATAAGATAGAGTTCAATTTTGATGGCGTGTTCCACCTTGAAACAAGATTGTAGAGAAGTGAGAAATGTGTAGAAATTTCTAACATAAAAGAAGACATTCATGTCTAAAATTATAATTATAGTTATTAATGTAACGACCAGGCCCAAAGTGGTAAGTCATTTCTTTAAAATAGGTACCCCGGAAGTTAAAGATCTATAGTCCATTCTTACTTATAAACATGATCTTCTCCCAGTAGGTATTATATATGGGACTAAGTTGAGGGATCTCACAAACTACCTACCTTAGGGAATTTCGTCCCCGAAATGCCTATTCTTGGCCCGTTGCTAGCTCCAACCCACATCCTTTCTGGCCCATGACCGACAGCCTAGCCAACGTCTCTAGTCCATCCCATCATCTAACACGGAACCAGGTTGGCTCTGATACTATTTGTAACGACCCAGCCCAAAGTGCAACGTAATGGGCTAAATTATTTCTTTAAAATGGGTACCCCAGAAGTTAAAGATCTATAGTCCATTCCCACTTATAAACAGGATCTTCTCCTAGCAGGTATTATATGTGGGACTAAGTTGAGGGATCTCACAATTAATCCTTGAGCTATTACATGTGCAAAGATTTTTTCAACTTAATTAGGAGAAAACCAGATTTTGCCGAAACTAGATTCTGTTGCTGTTGCAGATAGAGTTGAAAGAATTAGAGATGCCTGCAAAATAGCATATTTGTAAATATTCATATTGTACCGCCCAGTCTATCCGGGTAATACGTGACAGAATTTAAATCCGGTACCATTTAAGTCTTCGTAGCATTTTCAATCTTTCACAAAATCTAGTTTTTGTCCAAATTCACATTATTTTAATTGATTTAATATGATATTGACTATAAATTATATGTTTTAATATTTCACTAAAATATGTTATGTACAATTCTAGATTCTGATTGAACCTAGTTCAATCGGGTTGAACCAAATATGCCCCTTATTGGCTACAAATATATGTAAGGGTTCGAACCAAATATCCCAAAACGGCTTCATCAATGCATGCCCTAATATTCTTTAATACATGCCTTTCAAACAACGTTTCCTAACAACAAGGGCAAAAACTACCTACACACGAGGAGGCCTCATATGTTGTCTATTGCTATCAAACAATGGAGGCAATAATTTGTGGATCATCACACCCATTAAAAGCAACAACTATATAATAACCATCAAAACGCTATCACCAGTACAATAGAGCTTCCCACTCTGTGGGAGAATAAAGATGCAAATGACATTTCGGTCTGCATATAAATACAAACCGTTGTAAAGCTTGTTGTTTAAGGATACACTCGTGCTTAAAAGACCATTATGAAGGACAATGAATAACATTATCAGAACAAACAATTAAGCGTACAAATTTCCACTATGATACATAATCCAAGCAACAGCAACATTCTTGAGCTGCTGCAAATAGAATACAAAACTTACTCATATATCGGCGTAAGATTCCCTCAAAGTTTTTGAGTGCAAATCTTTCCTTGACAACCAATCTTTGTTGCCCATCAACGGAGCCACTTGTTCCCATTTCAGCAAGGAAGAAGTTCATAACATGTTTAGGCTGTCTACGCATCCTGTAGGCATATGAAAAATCACGTTTGAACAAAGAGAAAGAACATCAGCACGAAATTTTGCACCGAGTAGTGTTTAAAACTATCAAGGCCCGAATCTCATCAATATGAAGGGTATGATCAACAAGAGTTGCACCAGTATTCTCCTCTTCTATAACACTTAAGCCCAACTTAATTCCAATTAAGCATCTTATTGGCAAAATACATTACAGAAATTATGTTTTCCCTAACCTTGAATCCTGACCATGTACTCATAAATAGAACCTGCAAACAAGGCCTGGGTATTCAAATAAGATAACAGCAGCCATGAGCATAAAAAACACATGGAAATGGTGCCCCAAATTCAAATCTACCCACAACAAACTTGGAAATTGTCAGCAGCAGAGCAAGCATTGCAGATACTTTATTCTTTAAAAATCAGCCATGTATTTAAAAAAAAAGAAAGCAAGAAGTTCTATACGCTGGCAGTAATTAAAATGACAAATCAAACTACCCTTTTAAAAATCTTCTACTAAAATAAATAATGCCCGAATGCAGTAAACTAATGCAACATATAACTGCAAATAATAGCCAATTGAAATCGATTTATTATTATTATTATTATTCCAAATTAAAGGTCTGAACATTATTATTATTATTATTATTACCCTAAATTTATATCCGATTTAAATATTTTTGAATATATTATATATTTAATAAGTCTGAACCCAAGTACAATTCAAAATTATTTTAAATCGGATAGAAATGGATAAAATTCGGATCAGACTCTCCTCGTATTGGATATCAGAAACCATCCTTAGTGGTGTCTGTACACCCCGATTTCGGATCACCTAAAAAATCTAATAAAAAATGTTACAATCGAGTCGATTAATGTCTAAAGTTATTAATTTATAAGATTTGATTAATAATATAAATCGAAACAACCTGTTTGATGTCTTGAGAATGAAAAACATTACTAAATATACGATAAAACATGTCAAATATAAATAAAAATATGAAAGAAAATAATTTCGTTGAGCTCAAGTGTGTGTAGCGTTTATCTATCATCTCACCAAAACCGACTCAGAATCACAAAACCTACATATATATTATAAAAAAACGTCAGTAACGAGTGTTACTAATTCAATAATAACTTAATAATCAAACTGGTACATGAGAGATGAGTCTCATGTTAAATAAAATCAATCATATATTCTTATGTATTATAATTACTCATAAGGGCACTAATTAAAAATCGTAAGCCTCGGCTTGGACAACGTCCCATTTTGACTAGTCTTATGCCTCAGTATTTTCATACTATGCCCACACTCGATAAATTCATTATACTAAAGCCTTCTATATCCTCTGTATAATTCTTGAGCACTGTCGAGTAATATCATGAAGTCATATTTAGTACCCTTTTAAACCATATGTCCGGATGTGCACTATACTAAACAGTTGCCGTAAAACTCAACATTTCTCTCAGTCTGAGAAATTCAAAATGCTGTGTTATCAAGATCCCCCGATAATGGAACAACCTTTTCACTAATCTAAAGCCTGCTGTGACTGACATGTGCACCTCACTCATGGTACATACAAGTCGGTTTCATCATCTCTCGTCTCACTGAAAACTCGATAAAATCATAAATAGGTTTGTGAAGGAATTTATATAATAGGCTCGAAGGCAACTTGCGATAGATATTAGTTTGAAAATAACTCGAAAGATCTCTCATTCTCAAAGGTTATTAATCTTGGAAGTAAAATATGTCTTGATGGCCCGCGTTAAGTAGGGTCTAATAAAACAGTCATTTAACATGCCCTACATTCTGAAAATCAAATTCAATAGACTATAGCAATAAAGATGAGAATAGTCATAACGGACCTGTGGTCCAATCTCCAAACATGATGTCTAATCTACGACGAGCTCAGATTCTAAAATTTACATTGAAACCCATTGATAAGTAAAATATTAACATTTTAATATGATGCATGTTCGTGGTGTATGCTCACATCATCAATACATCCTAATAAAGAAAATAGAGCTAAATAAACCCACAACTAAACATTTTATACATAAATCAACACATAAAAAATGGATAATAAAAAAATAATAAACAAATAAATAAATACACTCATGAATAAATAGTTAAATAATAAATACCTAAAAATAAATAATACTCTAATCATAAAATAATAATATTATTATACTATATAAATACACGACTAAACACGTATAAATATCATATATACTCGTGTTAGTAAAAATATAAATAAATAAATAAATAAATATATAATCATTCGATAAATAAATAAATAAATAGTTAATATTAAATAATAATGAATAATAACAATGTCATAGCTATCCAATACAGAATATATAATTAAATACAAATAAATAATAACATACATGTAATAAAAAATAGATAAATAAATAAATAATAAATATAATTTAATAAAAATAAATAAGACTAATATTAATAAATAAATGTATCATTAATAATAACAAATAATCATGTAAACATTCATCATATATGATAAACATATAAATAAAAAATAAATGAACAATAATGAACAAATAAATAGATAAATAAATAAATAAATAAAAATACTCATAATGTCAAAATATACTAGATAGTGTGAATATGCATTTAAACTAATGTAGGATGTCTCGCGTAACACCCCCAAATCCTATTCACGCATGGCAACCAAATCGGAATGTCACTCGTCTTGGTTAGGTTGGTTTACTCGAACCCAACTCTACGGATCTACTCTCAGCGTGTCGAGATGGAAGATATCTATTGTTATACATGAATGAATGCACAAAAACAACCCTAACATGTTACCACATTGATGACATGTCAACCAATTCGCATACCAAATAATTACAATGAAAATCAATAAGATTCGTAAAATAAGATGGACTAAGTCTCCCTAAAAGTGTAATTAAGGGCCACCCTATCAAATCAACGCATGTATGTAAATAATTAATAAAATGTTCATACAATAAATTCATTTAACTGTATAATTCATTTACCTTCATCTTACCTAATTGGGTCTTGACCCATCTATGTATTCTATTCACATTTCTTATTAATTCTGGACATTGACTTACTTTTTATACTTATTCAA
The DNA here is from genome assembly GCA_033002965.1 of Piper betle. Taxonomy (NCBI): domain Eukaryota; kingdom Viridiplantae; phylum Streptophyta; class Magnoliopsida; order Piperales; family Piperaceae; genus Piper; species Piper betle. Next base: position 173,123 of record JAURVB010004133.1, read on the forward strand.
TGTCTAAACATATTTATTAATTCGAAAGATCGATCGATTAAATGACATGGGTTAAGTGGGATCCGATAAAATGTTACTTAACTCGTCATGTAAGTAATAAGAAAATACACAATAGAATATAGCGTAAAATAAAAAATGAGTCTTGTAAAAACTCTAATCGTGTCTACGCGCCTAAGTAGCAGGCTCTTACTCCGTACCTACACATTAAGACTAAATACTAACACCCAATATAATTCATAAATATTACACTCCTCATCAATCCATACAAGATAACATCTATTTATATGCATTTAAATTCTAATTCTAATTCATTATTATCATCTATTAACATGCATTTAAATTTAAATCAACATCTATTTACAATCACACCAAAATCATAAAACAATCAAATAAAATCAAATAAATTTCTATACCCAATCGGCACTCATGCGGCGACAACAATAAGGTTGTGGTCAGTTCAAGTGAGGATCGTGTGGGAAGAGGGAAGGGGAAAAAAGAAGGAAGTTGGGCGAGGAGGATGGTGGCGGCTGGATGGGGACAGTGTCAGAGGCGTGGAATAAATAGATGTCAGAGGGGAAGAAAACAAGTGGTCGGTAAGAAAAATGAGTGGTCAGGGAGATAAACGAATGGTTGGTGAGAAAAACGAATTGTTAGGGAGAAAAATAAATAGTCTGTGAGAAAAATGAATGGTCTGTGAGAAAAATGAATGGTCGTCCCGTACTCTGACTCTAGAAAAATAATATTAACTCGTAATAATTCTAAAAAAATTCAGAAAAACTGGGAAAAGTCTCATAAAATATAATATGGATCAAAACATCATAATGACATGCTTTATAACTAATAACCCACCCAAATTACCCATAACGCGTCCTAATGCGTTATTCGGCCTAAAAATAATTCTACGATCTAATTAAAATAAATAAAAAATATGATATACTCTCATATATTTTGATAACGCATTCTATTGTTGTTTTATTGACGTTATCATCATATATTTGGAACACATGACTCTCATGGTTCATAACATAAGACTAGCTTCGGCTTGGTACGTGTGTTCTGAAATTAACCCGACGGAAAATAATGGTCGAACCAACCAATTTAGACTATAAAACCCTGACTAAAATTATGGGTTTTACATCTTGAATTATAAAAAATGGCCAAAAACAGACTCAAAATGAGTTGATCCGGGTTAATTGAACTTAATCGGTACGAGTTGGGTCAAGCCAATTTAGTCTGGGTTAAACAAACTGATAGGCTAGGTTGACTGAGCTGGGTCTGCTGGGTTGGTTTGGACTGATGGACGTGGACAAGGGCAAAAATGGGTTTCCCAGCTTAGGTTAGTGTCTTTGGGTAGGGCTGTTAAACGAGCAAGCGAGCCGAGTTCAACTTATATTAGAACTTAAATCAAGAAAATAATAATAAATAGAATTTACCTCGGAAGTTCAAGTTCTATAGTAAAAAAAGTAATCTAATTCGGATTTTTAATAGTAGTCGTGCTATGAATTCTTTCACGACCATCTTAGTTTCTTTTATTCCTCTAATCGAACAAGTTTTGAATATATATACTCGAAATTGACTTGAACATTTTTTTTATTGTTTGACCTTGAATACACTTACACTATTTAATTTTGACGAGTTCAAAGCCGGCTCGATTATAAAGTTGAAAGTAACTCACGAGCTTGCTCACTCAATTAACGAAAACATACTTGTTGGCTCAAATTAGCAAATAAAAGGCATATCCAACAAAAAATGATGTGGTGAGCATGGATTGAACACACAACTTTCATGTCTTCTGACATTCTCCTAATTGAGCTATCTTGCTACTTTACTATTTTATTGTATATAAATAAATATAACTAGTTACAATTAAACTTATTAATATATATATATATATGTATATACTATCTTAGCCAAAGGTAGATAATGTTTCTATTTCAAATTTTAATTTGAATCGTATGATTATAAGGACGACCCAGATTTGATAAGAAAAATAAAAAATAAAAAATAAAATACCCCCACCACCACCATCATTTAGTACGTAGTTAATAATAATATTTATTTATAATTTTAAATATTTTTTGAATAGACAAGTAATATTATATATATTATTATATTATATTATCGATAATTGAATCGAATCGAATCGAACACTACCTCCCTCAAACTTAACTTATAAAATTTAAGTTCGAATTAAGTTTAAATTTGAATATTTAAATATCAAATTTTAAATCAAATCAGTAGAGATACTCTCGAATTGGCTTGTTGAATTAGGGAAACACGCCACGGGGAAACCATCTCCGTTCTCTTTCTTTCTATCGTAGATTCTTAATTCTTACCGTGCAAGCGAAGTAAAAGGGTGGGAAACACGCCTCTGGGAAGAGAGAGACTTGTCGGTCCGTTGGTATTGTTGTCCTCGACATACTTTATTTTTGTAGAAAAATCAAACTCTGCTGCTCGACTTTCGTGCTGGGAGCGTGCTCGTGTCTTCACAGAACTGGATGGATGGATGAAACGAGACCGCGTCATTTGACATTAGGGGATCCTCTGAGTAAACCAGCATTAATATGGTTGTATGCAGTTTCGTGTTTATTCCGTTGTAACAGCCTCACCGTAAACGATAATTAACAGACATGTGAAAGTAGTTTTTGTCCGTCTCAAGAGCTCTAATTTTATAACTTTCTCTTTAGGTTGAGTTTAATCGGAAGAAACACTTGTCTGTCATTTTTTATTACGTTTTAAAGCTTTATCAACTGTAAGCTTAAATATACATCAAATCCGGACAACTAATTTTTTTATGGAGTTCGTGATCTAAACAGGATCTGGGTCGTTTATATATGAAGTTAATAAAAGTGAACCGTGGCTTCCACCACCAATGCTGAAGTACTTGGGAGGTAGTAGTAGCCTACAAAAACTGGAGGTAAGAAATGTTTACTGCGTTCCCTCGTGCCCACTCGTGACAAAAATGACATTTTAATTTTTTTAAACAAGTGAACAGCGCATTTTACGTCAATTTTGATTCGCTTCTTTGTAAGTTGAGTTGTCCTGCAAGTTAGAATTTGATTTTGAGTGCGAATAACATCTAATATTGACTTGTGAATGCAGTGAAAATGAATCGGCTTCTTAGATCATGGACTTCATTGATACGGAGTCTCAACTTTCACTTCGACGCCATTGTAACTCCTTGGTGAAATCCAAATCACTCTAATAGGTTTGTCTTGCAAATCATCTGAAAATGTTAAAATAACTTAATATTATCTCTGCTGAAAGAAAGCCCACTATGGCTATATCCACAAAATCTTACCGTATGAAAAGGATTAACAGTTTCACAAGCACCACCATTTTTTTTGTAATTGACAATAATTATCTTGAATATATCCATGACTTAAACGATCAGATACATTGCCCTTACAAACAAACAAAAAAATCTTTTGGGTTGCAAAACAGTCTCTCCTTCAGAGCCTTATAATACCAAAGGCCTAGACAGTGACACAAACAGGGATTTTTAAAATCTACCAATTTTCGTCAATAAAAATTTAAAAATATCTCGGGTCTCCTAATTAATTTTTCATCAACTCTCCGCGGCATTGTGTAAATTATTCATCTTAAATTCCTCTTATATCTATTTTATTTTATTATCGACAAATTAACAAAATTAATTATAAGCATTCGCCTTTTTCATCCTAATGCCAGTAAGACAATGTAAGTGATCCGGTGACTGTCATTTCAAAGGCTTTAAATTACACGGTGGCCCTAATTAAATCATAAGACATATTCGTTGTAATTAATATTAAGAATCAAGTCATCTAGTACACATCATATAAATTGGACTTCACAGCTAGGGGTGTAAATGAGTTGAGCCGAGCCGAAGAGGGTTGTTTTTTAATTCGATGTAATTTTTGGCAAGTATATTTGAGTTTACTTGAAAATTTGATGAGTTTTGATATATTATAGGTTGAGCCAAATTCGTCTAAAATTTATGTTGTTTAGGCTTGGATTGTGTTTGACTTGTTATATTTTCGAGCAGAGTGAATGTTTGTGCTTAGCCCCTGCTCGACTTATACAGGATCAAAATTTTCTTTCCAGCACTACATAAGTTCAATCTAACCTCAATAATATTGACGAACCTAGTCGAGTCGAATATTTTTTCGACTTTGAATATATTAAGCTCAAGTTTTGAGCCAAGCGAAACCAAATATTCCTTAGCTCAAGTTCTCTTCGTTGTTCAACGAATCATCTATTTCGAACTGAGTATTTTTTTGAATACAAAATTAACGAATACGAGTTCAAATAGAATCGAACCAAATATAAAATAATTATGAGTAAATTTGACTTATTTCCTCCTTGCAGCGTACAAAGGGGAATTAATTAGTGCTTTCTAATTGTGATGTGACCTATCAATACATCATTTATGAAAGATTGAGAGGCCGGGAAGAGTCCACCGAGAGAGCACAAACCAAATATGACAGATCAAAAATTATATATACAATTACTTATAATTTCTTTTTCGTTGTATATTCAGCTTTTTTTAATGCTGCACAGCCCATTTTTGCCGTACACAGGATTTTCCTTTCTTTCCTTTATCTTTTTTCTTTTCAACACCATATATAGTTATCCTCAAGACAACCCGGTCTAATATAATGTAATATATCCGAACAAATTAAAACGTTTTCCATGTATGTCCACTATATATCTAATACGTTCTTATTATTTCCAACCGCCGACTGTGTTCATATTCATTAATTTGATCAAAGTGGATTTCCAATTGCCCAAGAAGGCAAGAAACTATATATATACATTTACGTATGCATATACGCGCCTTTATATGTTTATGTGGAGGTCGGTGGGATGACGTCTATATCTATTGTACGCCTTTCCAACCACCGGTGCACTAAGGATTCCTGCCGTGCACCATTCCTGCTTAAGTTGTGCATTTTGTCACTTAAGACTTACTATATATATGTATATGTTTTTTGTCATATTAAATAGTGCTTACAAATGAAGAGAGCACATTATATATCATGGGAGACGACTTAATTCATACGTGATTTAACGTAATTCCGATCTGTGAATTATTATGAAAAATATAGGTAGCTACTTTGGAGAAAAAATGATAATCTGATGTACGGGCTTACAACTAATATGGCTGTGAGATACAATTAGATTTAAATAAATCATCCTTTGTTAAATTCTATTAGTGGTAGTTTTGAAATTTTAGTAATAAATGAGCTCCATTACTCGTGTATATGTAGTTGCTCGTTGAGTCTTACAGCCAATAAGACCTTACAATTGATTTTTTTGAAAAAAAGGTACTCTCTTGGAGCCTTCATCATTAAATATTTATTTGTATCAGTTCAAGTGATTGTTATACGAATATCAACAAAAGCTAACTTTGATTGCTCATTTAAATCACGTATTAAGTTTTTCATATTAATTGAGCAAAGTGTTCTTATCATCCGTTCACCATCCATGTGACATGAGTCCACATATACTAGGCTGTATACATATCCAGCCCAGGCAATATAGGACATTTTATGTTGATCAGGTCACATTATTTATATATAGCTACATTCCAATATGTCAAGGTTGAGGTTGAGGAATTATATATAGCTACTTGTGGTGTGGTGGTGGGTAACTCCAACTTTTTGTAATGCCTGCTTGCTTTTTCATCATGTTGTTGGACGCCTTACAAGCGACTCATTTTATTTTGCACTCAAAGACAGTACTGGTATATGTCTCTTCGTGCCTGTTAAGGAAGCGAAGAAAAGGGAGAGAGTCTTGGCATCCATTTTCTCTGGCCGTCCACCATTGTTTCCCTTTGGAGGAGAAAGAGAGAAAGAGAAAGAGAGAAAGAGTGGCACTACTACGTACAATACACAAAGCAGAGGTTGGCAATTGCAATATCGTTCTTTAGGTATCTTTGGCATAAAAGATTGCAATATCGTTCTTTAGGTATCTTTTTTCTTCCTCAAGCTTGGCCTTGTTTCATCTAATTTTGTTTTCATTTGGGGCTTCTCTTTTTGTAACTGTATAGTAGGTGAGAGCTGCTTCGGCGGGCTCGTGGAGAAGGAAAGTGGCCTGGCGTGCTGAGAGCTAGACATTAGCTGTGTGAATTGACAATATCATGGAAGGATTATTGGGGCTTTGTCACCTCTTTGTGACCATGCTCCTGCACTACACAGCTCTTTTCATGGTTTTTCCGGCTATCACCGACGTGACTTTGGCCAAGCTTTGTCCCGGCAGAGATGAATGTAGCCTCGCCATCTACCTCACCGGAGTTCAACAAGTGGTATGCACCGTGCTAGCTAATTCTCTTTTACTTCAATCAACTGTACATATACTATATTTACTGCATCTGGGCGGGGCGCATGAGATATATTCCTTTGGTAATTCCGACGTTGATCTTTTATCGTCGAATACCTCGCGACCTTACTGCATCTGGGCGCGCGTGAGATATTCCTTTGGTAATTCCGACGTTGATCTTTTATCGTCGTATACCTCGCGACGTATGTCTGTTTCGTTAGATGTGTAGCAGTGAAGAAAAAGGGGCACGCTATCACGTGGTCTATACATATTTTACATTTTCAGGATAACATCTCTTGTGGCAATATATTTTATTTTATTTTTCCATTGAAAAAAAAAACATATTTGACTAATATCTTGCTGGGATCTCGAAGGTAAATTACTGATAATCTACTTTCTTTTTTCTTTAATTATTAGTCTTTTCCGATTAAACTTAACCAGGAGTAGGTGTTTGAAAGTGAAACATCAAGGGTGTAAGGAGCACCATGGGACATGTGCATCGACATGCTCGTTTATTTGCGTTGTATATAGTGGTGTGTGTCCATCAAAATGTATTTACGCCAAGGAAAAGTACATAGAGAAGTTTGTCTTCGTGAGACTTATTGGGTATGCACAGTGCATTGGTGGAGCACTCGCTTTTCAATTGATTCCCACTGAGATTTACAATCCACTTCTGGAGAAGAGGGCGGCCTCAATTAGTAACAACTCTTGATATGCATAAAATTATCCCTTCGACGAAATTGACGATCCATAAATTGGAATATTTGTTAGCTGCCCAAGAATATTTTAATATTGGACCACCCCAAGATGAAGGTGCATGTGATAATCTTCCGTAAATCCCTTAATTTCAAGAGTTTACTAGCTTATTAGTCTTAGTCATGTTCTTGTCTTTTGGGTTATGGTTGAAACTAATTCTTGACCGCGTAGAGATCATGACTACCAACATTTGCGAGGGTATTTGTATAAAACTGTTTCAGGTGACAGGGATAGGAGCTCTGCTGATAACGCCGGTAATCGGAGATATATCAGACAAGTACGGGAAAAAAGGCTGCTAGCGGTTCCCCTTCTCATTTCCATCTCTCCATTAGGTAGGATGGTTCTTTCCGGATATTGGATACGTGAACAAGTTATAATGCTACTTGCACTCCTGGTTAGTATATATATATATTATTAGGGACTTTGTATAATTTTTTTATAAGTAATATATCTAATTTGAACTTTTTTAGTGAGTCCCCCAAAATGATATTTACATGCATTAAATTAGAGTGCATGAGTAGGAGGTTAATAAAATAAAATTTTGATGTCATTAAGGCCTATTTTTAAAATTTAAAAAATACACTAATTAACAGATATTTTGAAATTAATTTTTATTATCAATTAATTTGATAAATAAGATGAAATGGTAAAAAATACTAGAGTGATTTGAAAGTTTATAAATATACATTATTATTAATTTTTCCATTTATCTTTTGAGTAGTGAATCTTATTAAATTGCTCCAACGTAAAGTGTAGCTCATTTATGTAACATGTGATTAGCTCATTATATATAAAATTATTATTATTATTATTTTACAAATGTGTATTGATTGCTATTAGTTAGATGTGGATAACAATCAAGATGGGTGGATATTTTTTTAGCAAGGCAAGGGAGTGGATCTGTTCCTACCATAATCATGTATACGCGTGAAAACGATGTTTGCCTTGAGGAGTAGGCCCATGGCTAGGGTACTGTAACTCGTCCAATAAAGCCACTCAAAGTGATGTTTGACTCGAATTCGCCCATTGGTATTTGAATTTGAGTGAAGCTTATTAATTTCGGACCTAAAATTGAGGTAAGAGCTTTTTTATAAGGAAAAAAAGGACTTTTATTGATATTATCAATTGGTGGGAAAATCAAAGCAAATTAACAAAAAATAAAAAATTTAATTAAAATACCAAAATTAGACTAAAGATAAAAAATAAAAAAATTGTTTGTTTTTTTGTTTTTTATCTTATGGGTAATTTTGTATTTTAATTAAATTTCTCATTTTCTAGTAATTTGCTTTGATTTTCCCACCAATTTATAATATTAATCAAAATCCTTCTTTTATAGTAAGAAGCCCTTGATTTAAAGATGAATAATAATAATATGACTAATTTAGAATAATTAATTTGTATTTTATTAAAGCAATCATTACAAAATATTTCAAGTATAATATATCTCAATATATCAATGTACAATGCATATAAAATAACCATACATTAAAACCATAGTTTAGAAACTAATTTTGAATTCCAAATATTACCCAATTGGATTCCAACATATGACTTTCTAAGTCAAACTCTAGACGACTCTTTACAAATAGATTTTGTGATCTCATTCCCCGATTTGTGAATGGGTTCAAACATTTGATATTTATTAATCTATTCCATAGTTGATCTAGTTATATCCAATTCAAAATAATTTTGGATTGGATTCGTGTTTGAACTTTTTATATATATATAATATAAAAAAATGCTCGTATTAGATGTGGGATTGGGGTGATCTAATCCAAATAGGTGATATTTTATAAAAGTATGTTTTAAAATTTTGTAAATAAATTTTTTTTATTTTTTATTTATTTTTATATTAAAATTTATGTTATTTATATTATTTTTAATCAGGTTATATAGGGATCTCTGCTTATTAGGCAGATTCAAGTTAGATACTAGATAATAATAAAATGGAGGTAATTTTCGGATTTAGGTTGAGATATTTGGATGTAGATATCTTATTTGAGCCCATCCCTAATTCAAGCAATAAAAGTTATTAAAATATTTTTTCTTTTTCAATTTAACTAAATAAATATTTTAAAATAATAAAATCTTATGTTTGTTAATTTTAAGAAACAAACATAGTAATATGTATAAATTTCATATATATTTTTGTTTATTTGGTTGAAAATAGTATAAATTACTCTAAATTGGCTATGTGTTAATTTTGACTTGACTCCACTTCAAAACATGTTGAGCTAACATTTTGAGCTGAGTCCATATCTCAAAATTTTAAGCTATAATTAAAACCTTATGTTCCTATTTAAAACAGTGTGCAAAATCCTACTTCTTATTATTTTAGTTCATTTTCACGAAGGAAATGATATATTCATACGAGATTTTTACCGAAAACATGAAGAAATTTTTTGATACTACCAAATGGTGGGAAAACCAAACCTAATTACCAGAAAATGGGGAAAAAAATCAAATTGTCTAAAATACCTTCGGTTGAATTTTTTGAAAAATTAACTTTTTTTTAAAAGTAGGGGTGGCCAAGTTTTCAAAAATTTTTTAAAAAATATGCCAGTTGGAGGTGGCCAAATCAGGTCGGATCTGGCTTTGGTGTGCCAGATCTGATTGGGCAGCCAGATCTAGGTGCCCCTAGCCCTATTGTCGACAGCTAGTTTAGGTTTTTTTAAAGATATTTTATAGTAATGATAGTTTTGTCATTATAATAGAATTTCTCCTTTTCTGATAATTAGGTGTGATTTTCCCCACTGCCTAGTAAAATTTTTCTCCTATTTATGGCAAAAAGCTCAAAATATAAGAGTTGGAGAATCTTAAGCACACAACTTACCTCATCTCCATCTAGGGATACTCATTGAGCGAGTGGGTCTAAGTTTTGCTCAGCTCGAACTTTGTTCGTTTGACTTCGAGTTTGAGTTGAGGTAATAAGTATTCGAATTAGTTCAAGTCGTGTTTGAAGTAGAATTTGATTTGTATTTATTGATATTCTTCTTTTGTATAATTTACAATAAAATTTAATTTATAATTCAAATATCTCAACTGAACATAATTATACGTAAAAGATAATAAAATCATGCATATTTTTATTTAAAATTGTTATCATATAATAATATTTTATAATTTAATTATATTTATATAAAAAATTTAAGATAAATATGACAAAAAATCATTATTATTTATATAAAATATTGAACTTTGAGTTGAACCGAATTAAACATGTACAAGCCTAGGCCAAATTATTTATTATTGAATCAAGCATCAAATTGAGTTTGTTTAGTAGAGTACCGAGCAAAATCAAATTTAATCAACCTTTAAATAGCCCTGCCGCCGAGAGATGGACCTATATTCATAGAGTTACGGAATGTTAAGAAGGCAGCTGACCCAATCACCGCCACGAGCGAGATGGACCGTGGGGATTCTCATATTGTCTCCGAGTTCCATGCTACTTGGTTAGACCTGTTTTACATTTTATAAAATCATGCACATCCTTGTCACGATCTGAGATGGCCGCCGTTGTCCATTCAAAAATTGATCCATGCATGAAAATATCTCATGTTCTAAGTTATGAAAACGCCGTCTAAATATTCTGCTTTCATCTGGCCAAACTATAGTTCTAGTATATGCACATAAAACCGTAAACTGATGTATGTTTTTTATGATGTGTGAACAACAGCAACATTAGCGTGGAGCAGAGAGAGGAGCTTCTTCTATCTATACATGGTTTTGAAGACCATCACCGGAATGCTATCCGAAGGCACTGTTCATTGCCTTGCCCTTGCTTATCTGGTAACATTCTCAATTTCGTTGTAGGGAATCTACATTTTCAATCTGATCTTGGTCGTAGAAGTTAGAATTTCACTTGACAATCTTGATGATGAATTATGTCATCTTGTAAATATTACTCTGTTTGTATATATTTGATTTGTTTTCCCGCCATCCCATTCTACCTTGTGCAGGCTGATAAGGTACCAGAAACGCATCGGGCCACCGCCTTCGGTGTCCTCTCCGGTACCGTCTCTGCTTCCTTCGTCTGTGGAACCTTCTCTGCTCGCTTTCTCCCCACTCCTATAACCTTTCAGGTCACTCTTTTCACTTGTTCATCTTCATCGTTGGTCGTAATCAAAATTCAAGCTCGTTAGCAAAAATGTTTTTGAATATTTTACGCCATCTTACTTCAAAAGATATATGATGAGTCGATAAGGGCCATATTAGAATTTCATTATCATCTTTTATCAGTCGAATATTGTAACAACTGTATAAACTTAGCAATTTTTTATGGAATGTGGATTGTCATCCATTTAAACTTCAAAATAGACGAAGACAATTAATAAGGGGACAGGGATGCAAAATTGATCCTTGCCCTTCATCCCAGCGTACATGGAGCAATGCATGTATGCTAGCCGTATTAGCCGTCAAATATCTTCGTTTCTCATTCGTGCAGGTCGCGGCTATCATCTCTTTGTTGGCCTTTGCGTATATGATGATATTTCTTGATGATGATTCAAGTCGGTACTTCTTATCTGATCCTAAGAGTTCAGATGACATGGTGGTGAAGAAGCCACAATTGTTTCGAACTCTTCCAGCTGTGGAGGACATCATCTATTTGCTCAAAAGCAGGTGAATTCGCTTCTATCTGATTCATAGGTTTTCTGTCTTATTTTCCCTCAAACGTGTCCCTGCAATAAATTGTTGATTGGTCATATTATTTGGCCTTGACTTCATGCCCATTTTGAGTTAAGTATAGATCAATATTATTAGTTCTAACTCTTGGCAATGTTTCTTGGTTTGAACATATGCAGCCGGACTTTTTCACTATGCACAGTGGTTGCCTTTTTCATTAGTCTTGGAGATAGCGGCTTCCAAGCTTCATTACTGGTACCCTTCTTCCACAAGTTATCTCCTCATCATATTTATTTGAACAAATATAGATAGGCAAATGCTCAAGTTATCATTTTGAACCCATTTTAATTTGGACCTTCCAATTATAAGGACAACTTAAATCAAATATAAATAAATAAATAAATAAATTAACTATCACCCGTATCGGCTTCCATGATGGCAGCGGTGGGAAGTGGTGGTGAGGTGGATTTTTTCTTTGTTTGAGAGGACGATTGAGATTAGATGGCTGAGGATCAGGAAAGGCTGCCTGAGCATATATAATAACTTTTTGAGATAAGTTCTGGAGTATAGCTAGTTGTACCACCTTTTTTATATCCGATGCTTGAGAGGTTGCCAATGTCAGCGAATTCTATTTACTTAAACATGCTTAAAATTTTTCTTGAGATGGTAAGAAGCATGAGGTCTGAGTTCAATTAGCCCCTTCCAAAGCAAACTCAACACTAGAAACCAATAAATGAACCGTTTTTATAACGGATAGAGCGTTTAGAAGAAATGATAGTTGGATGGCATTTAATCCTAGTATTTTCATACGCTTTGCCCTCTGTTGTTGAAAGCTAATAACTCATAACACTCACTTGTGCATAAAACATTAACAAAGTATTTGGCTCTTGATGCAGTACTACTTAAAAGCACAGTTTCACTTTAACAAAGACCAATATGCTGACTTAATGCTTATTGCTGGAGTTGCAGGGACTGTATCTCAGGTTTCTTGTTAATTCAACTATTGCACTGAATCTGTTCATTTGATATTTTGTAAAGGTTTTTTTTAGTACTTAATTGGCATCTTTTGTTTTGGAACCGAACTTTATGGCAGCTGCTTTTCATACCTGTGTTAGCACCTTTAATAGGGGAAGGAAAGCTGTTGAGTATCGGAATCTTTGCTAACATGGTTCATGTAAGTACTGTCTTCATGTTTCAAGTTAATATTCTTATACCAGCTGAACTTGATATTAAGTAACCTCAATATTTTTACTCTTGATTCATCTAAAGTGACGACATTAAATAATGCATTGAGCACTCACGGTTGATTTCATTGTTGCAGATGTTTCTTTACAGCATAGCATGGTCATCTTGGGTATGTCCTTCCACTTCTTGGAACTACATTCTCTTATTAATTATGACCTCCTTGTTTTATAATATTCATCAACAAAGTCCATCATTTTCACACGAAGATTATATACGAAGTGTTTGACCCGATTAATTTTTGATTTAATGAAACAAAATCATGTTATTATGGATACAGTACATCGACTTTTGATGTTTTATGATCGTAGTTAATTGGTTGTGTCATTTCAATTATTTTGCAGGTTCCTTATTTTGCTGCCATGTTTTCGGTTATGGTGGTTTTTACGGTCCCCTGTGTACGTATCCATAAGAGAAGTCCATTACTACATTTGGTTAATATAATATGAAAATCATATACTTGTCCTTGTATGCTTGTGACAGTTGAGGAGCATTGCTTCTAAAACCGTGGCAGCTGAAGAGCAGGTACATTGGTTAGGCGTTATATCAGCAAGCGAATAGTTAAAATCAGAAAATAACGTTTTGTTCCAAACCTCCATAGATCCAATCGTTTGACATCAAACACTAATTTGCATTTTCTTCTTATGATATTATACGATGAATAAGGGAAATATGTCTGCTTTCAGGGGAAGGCTCAAGGATGCCTCTTAGGGATCACCTGCTTTTCAACAATCATATCCCCATTAATCTTTTCTCCACTGACAGGTATTATTGTTTTGTATTCATCATTACAAATATGATTAGTTGAATGCAAATTCAGTTATCTAATTACCTGCTTCGATGTGTCGATTCCAGCACTGTTTCTGTCTGAACAAGCCCCTTTCTACTTCCCTGGACTGAGTATCATGTGTGCTGGCCTTGCATCTGTATGTATCCATCAATTCTCTATTCTGAATAATATCATAAGACAGTTTTTACTGCTATGGAAGTTACACCTACCGCGACATGCTGAGATTGAAAACGAGCCATCTCCTGGCCTGAGAACTATAAATTTACTTCAAAGGAGTTCATCCATTTACGTTCAAGATAAGAGTATGGTTATAAGAAAGATGAATAACAATGTTCCTATATATAATTCCTTCGCAGGTGGTTGCCTTCGTTCAAAGTCTGATAATCAGACCTCCACCGCCGTTGTTGATTCGAAATGTTTCTGTTGGTGCATAGTCTGTGCTCCGGTAAATTCTTCCGTCCTGCTGTCTCAAGTAGAAAGACTAGTGGACACACATACATACACATATATATATATATAAATGATTTCAATTTTCGTTCTCTTCTTCATCGCCCAGAGTGGGTGTTCAACTGGATATCGGCAATATTGAAGGTTTTAGAATGAGAATTAAGGAAAGAATGGCGCATATATAATTCCGGTATACGGAACCCTTGAAGAAAGTCGGTTTGTCCACATTAATCACAGATGCACATAATTATTGGCACTTGTATGCGAGTAGAATTATAGCGTACATTTTAAATTTCTATTTGTATGGGAAATAAATAATTTGTGTATTAGAATATGAGATGGGCACAAGGGTCATGCACATCTACTAGCTGGAAACAAAAGAGAACCAAACATTGAGATGGGGAAGGGCAAAGTAATAATAAATAGATATGTTTTGATTGTCATAAATCCGTTCTGAAATTAACCCTCTTCTTTAATCGGAATTTGGAACTGCACATTGCATCAAAATTGTTTCAATCTAATCTAATCATCCTTCTAATAATAATGAAAAATAGAATAAAATAAGATAATTAAAAGAATTATCTTCTCAAACAAAGGAAAAGAAAAACAGGGTTATCACCGGAGCAGAGCATACTAGTAGTAAGGAATAAGGACGGTGGACCTTGCAACAGAGAACTTCGAATCGATTCTTCCCGCCCATTAACACCAAACCCTGCAAGAACTGTCCCTTTCTTGCCGTAGCAGACCTTCAACCATGCAAACTGCTTGATCAAGAATCCCATCTCCCAAGCGGACACGTCCCCGCCCAAGCTATCCTTCCCTACTATACCACCTCCAACACCTCCTCCTCCATTCAAAACCTGATCGACTAAACCTCATCTTCGTCTCCCATCCACCTCCAACATTACTACATACACCTCTACTTACCATCTTGCTCCATGGGATCAGAGATCTTACTCCATGGAGACCTCGACCTCTGGATTGACAAAGCTCGGGGCCTCCCAAACTTGGGCTGCTGTGACTGCCTCGGCCCCCCGCCGTCGGAACCAATCGACCAGCCCTCTCGCCACCGCCGCCGGGACCAGGAGCACCGCCGCAAGATCATCACGAGCGACCCCTACCCGCACCGCCCTCATCCGGAACGAGGCGGAGCCCCGATGGAACGAGCACTTCACCGTCCCCCTCGCACACCCCGCCGCCCACCTCGACTTCCAGGTCAAGGACAACGACGCCTTCGGCGCAGAGTTAATCGGCACGGCCTTGATTCCAGCCGCCCACATCGCCGGCGGCGAGTACATCCAGGAATGGTTCAAGATCGTCTCCCCCTTCTCAGACAGGCCGACTCCGCAATCTACTTAAGACCCCATTTCAAGCCGTTTAATATGTACGATGTACACAGGACTGGGCTCTCCGGCGTCCGAGGGACATATTTTCCGGTGAGACGAGGGGGGTCGGTGACTCTGTACCAGGACGCCCACGTGAAGGATCAAGATTTGCAGAACACCATCGAGTTGGATGGTGGGAGAGCGAACATGAGGGAGAGGTGGTGGGAGGACATCTGCGAGGCCATTCTTGAAGCTCACCATATGATACACTTTGTCGGCTGGTCTGTGTATGACAAGGTGAGGCTGCTCCGGGAGCCAACTCTGGGAAGAATGTGGCCGGGACTGGGGAAGAACCTGACATTGGAAGAGCTGGAAAGGATGACATTGGGGGAGCTGCTCAAGCCTCAAGCACAAATCTCAGGAGGGAGTGAGGGTGTGCTTGCTGGTGTGGGATGGCAGAACTTCCAACAAGAACCCGTTCATCAACAAGGTACACATGTTTAAATTAATCTAAAGATCTTATCTTGGAATTGATACTTTTGCTGTGATTATGCAAGTTTTGGAAATGGAACTATATACTTTTATTAAGTCGATCGTTTGTGCAGGAAGGCGTAATGCAAACTCACGATGAGGATACACGAAAAATTTTCAAGCATTCCTCCGTCAACTGTGTGTTATCTCCACGCTATGGAAGCGGCAGGCTTAGCATATTCAAACAACGTGTGAGTTCGATACATGAATTAGATTGATGCGTAATGCATAATTATTATGGAAAATGAACTAAGCATAAGTATATATCTATATGAAAATACTGAGCATAATTATTATTAAGCATGAGTTCATATAAGTACATGCTTTAGTTTTATGAAAACTGAGCACAAGTTATTTACATGATATATGGACTCTTAGAATTGAGATTGTCTTTGAAAACCTAGATTGGAATCAACTAACGAATTCTTTATTTAGCTCAAACTAGCATTATGTAGATAGCTTTTGGCAAACGCCCGGGCGGATTTATAAGCAATGCATGCCATGGGAAACACAATAAACTAAGCCTACGTAATCGAAGTACTAATTCATCCAGAAAAATGAGTGGCAAACGAAGTAGTAAAATGGGAAGATTTTGGGCACTGCAGGTTGTTGGGACGCTATGTACCCACCACCAGAAGTGTTTGCTGGTTGATACGAATCCACAGGTAACACAAGAAAGGTTACGGCTTTCCTCGGTGGTAGTGTTCTCTGGGATGGTAGGACACCCCTGAGCACAGACTTTTCAGAGATCTCTACACAGTCTTCGAAAATGATTTTTATAACCCCACTTTTCTCTACACAGTCTTCGACTTTTTGGCATGTAAAAAAACTAGATTGATAACTGAGTATAAGGATATATGGTAGGCGTCAACCATAGCATGACTTGCACTGCAAAATAGAGGGGGCTGCTGTTTTTGATGTGCTGGAGAACTTTGAGATGAGGTGGAAGAAGGCGAGCAAGCCGTGGCAGCTTTTTGGCAAGAGAAGCGCAACTTGGCTAGACGATGCTCTGCTCAAGCTCGAAATAATTTCATGGATAAGAAGTCCTCCCAACTCCGACAATCGGGATCATCCTAGTTTATGAGTCTCCAGTGAGGAAAACCCAGAAAACTGGCACGTTCAGGTATCTACTTATTTTACAAAACACTAAATTAATTATAAAGTTAATCTTTTGCTTTCTATGAGTACTAATGTTTCGAGTATTTTTACTGATGAAAGGTATTTAGGTCTATTGATTCCGGGTTGCTGGAATTTCCCAGGGAAGTCCACCGAGTTGCTGAATTGGTAAGTGCCTAGAGATGCACGTAAATATATTACATGAAGTAATTTGAAGCTTATAGTAATTTTCATGTATTTTTTGCAGAAACTTTCATGGCAATAGAACCTGGTTGTGGATAGGAGCATTCACACGGCATATGTGTAGGCGATCAGATCAGCTGCACCTTTAATTTACATTGAAAAACAGTGTTTTCTTGGATCATCTTATAATTGGCCATCCCATAGAGACGCGGGTAGCATTAAATACTTATTGACAGAAAATATTGGCTACTAGCCATTGTCATGCTTATTTTTGTGCTCATCTACTATTCATCTGTTTTGGTGTCTGATACGAGCAAATAACTTGGTAGCCATGGAGTTGGCACTTAAGATTGTCAACAAAATCAGGACAAGAGAAAGGTTCGCAGTGTATGTGGTCATTCCAATGTGGCCCGAAGGAGCACCCACCAGTGCTTCTGTTCAAGGAATTCTGTTTTGGTGGGTGACATTCTGATTCAGTGTTTAATAAAAGAAGCCTGTAGATAATTGAAATTAATTAACCTGCCGCCAAAACCAATTTGTGGGTTTATAGTTACGAATGACTTTTAGCTAAATAAATCGATGCTCAAATGCAAACCATAGCAGAGTCAAACAATGAGGATGATGCATAAACTTATTGGTCGGGAATTGAAAGACGCGGGAATGACAAGTGCTCATCCTACTCATTACTTAAACTTCTACTGTCTTGGTGACAGAGAAGAAGGGCAAGCAGCTTCCCAAGTTCCTCAGGGCACCGACCCGGTACTACACAGTCAATTATATGGATTTATTTAATTTAATGTTCTCTTAACCACCAGGGATGCATTATAAATTTGCCAAAGGATAATATTTTGGGCATCATATTCCTATTTACTTGCTGAAAGGGTGCTCGGGATGTAATGCAGCGATCGTCGGGTCACACATATAGACGGTTCACGATTTATGTCCATGCAAAGGGGATGATTGTAGATGATATGTACCAAAGATCATTAGGTGGTTCAAGAGACGCCGAAATTGCCATGGGCGCCTAACAGCCTTATCACACTTGGAGCGTAAAGAGAAGATACCCTCGAGCGCTAGGGGTTGGACATCGATAAGGCATTGTCCATGTACGGTCTACTTAACCTATGATAAAAAGTTAGTCTTTCACGGTTAAAATTTGGTCAATATAAAAATTATTTTTATCTCATATTTATTTTATTATCTAATTATTTTTTCATTATAAATATTATTTTTTCTCACAAATAGCTAATATCTCATTTATATAATTATTATCTCTTTTATTTTTCTTATTTTTCTTGTATCAATTAACAAAAAAATTAAAATCACTTTTTTAAAAAAATATTTAAATAAAGAAATATTATATTATAATGGGAAAATTTTAAAAATAAGATTGATGTGAAATCTATGACTAGATGTATGTCAAACAAGCTATCTAATAAAATTGAAAAGTTAATCAAGTGTTCGTCTTATTAAAGGCTTAAATATGGGGTTGTAAAGAGCAAGTAAATTGATTATAGAATGTTCATTAAAGGAACCAACATGAACTGATTTAGAGAATTACTTAGATGAATGAACTATTCATTTTGTGAGTGTAGTAGATGATCAATTTGATATATTATCACAATGAAGATTGAATATAGTAAAATATTATATCTTGAAAAAAATTACTCAAGATATTTTAGTCATTCTTATATCAATCGTTGCCTCCAAATCAGCGTTTAGTATTGGAGAACAAATTAATTAGCTCAACTAGGAATAATTTGAGCCCCAAAACACTTAAAACATTGATAGGTGCCAAAAATTGATTGAGAAGTAAATATAAAGGTAATATATATTTTATATCTATACATTTTTTATTTTTGATAGATTTTTTAACATATGTTCTTCTCTTGCGCCTATATTTTTTACTTATAGAGATACAATTAAATTTATCACTAAATTTGTTTGAAACAATGAATATTAAAGAATGAGAAAATATTGATGATTGTGTTGATGAAGATAGTATTTCAACATCTTCACGTTTATAATGAGTATGTGAGAATGTTAAATTTAGTTTTTACTTTTCTAATATTTGCAAAATATTTTTACAAGTAATTAACTCTTTTGTATATTTTTTTATGTAGGTGAGCTACATTAGATAAAGAATCAATAAATAGAATATTTTATCTTTTAAATATATGTAATATTGAATTACATTTTGATATCAAAGATTACTTTAAAGCTTCTATACATTGATTATTTTTTATTTAACTTGGAAATATATATAAGCTAAATTTTAAAAATTTAGTAAACTATAATATTAATTAAGAGTATTCCATCTATATAGTAAATGGTTTGATATGATTATTAATGTGAATGTATTATTTTAAATTCCTAAACATAAGAATAACTTTTATCTATTTTTCTATGTAAGTTATTTTGGGCTATTTTAGATATTAAATATCAATTTTATTATAAACTTAATTAATTTTAATATATATCATGATTTAAAATTTTCATAGAACGTCTCACAAATGTTGAAAGCATTATGTTACTAATATAAAATATCGGACACTCGATTAATCGTTCAGTTGGACAAAGAAAAATCCATGTTTAATTTATTTTTATTTGGTCAAATCTGATCAAACATGTTTCGGACTTTGCCAGACTCAATAATTCGGACATACGCAAGACAATACTTCATTGCTTGAAAGCTTTTTTCTATCCAAGATTCACTTATTAAAAGTCGAAAAACACATCAAGGATGGTTTTGTACGTTAGTGCATGAGTACGGTTACTGGATTTCTCTATGGGAAGAACACCTGGGTGTGCTACAAAGTATAAACAACCACCCCCAGGAACTAAATTGTGTAGAAGAAGGTGACCGGATGACAGACGCAAATGTGCAGAAATATAAAGGGATGAGCGGTAAAAAATTGCAAGGCCATCTTCTGAAATCCCCAATTAAGGGGGAAAATGATGAATCGGTTGGGGCTTTGCCGGACTGCGACAAGTTCCCAGATGTTGGAGAAACATACTAGGATCAGAAGGCACTCAACCCGATGATTTAACTACCTGACCCGCTATAACTTGAGCCATGTTGGTACATCAAATTCATTCATACCCGTTGCCTGGCCCTGTAATCAATGACATCAGAATCACTGCGTATATCAATCAGAATGTTCTGTCCCTCGTTAACATCGTATAGCGATTGAAATTTCAGGACTTTTACAATTCAACTCAGGTATTCAAATGATATTTAGAAAAATAAGTAAATTATACACCCATATTTACAGTCTCTTTTGACATTCCCACACACATTTATAGACAAATAGAACGGATAGCGAATGTACAATCTCACTCATTATTGGCTTTTTACAAAATCAAATGAGTGGAAAGATGTCATCAACGTTGTTGTCATCATTCAAGTCAAACAGGTTAAAAGGGCCATCTCTCTCGGGGGGTTTCTGTACCAGAAGCTCGGACTTACATAACATTGTATTTCATGAAACAGATTCAAGTTGTCCACCAGCTTATGGAAAACATTGCAACCACAACACTGTCGCCAAATATAAAACATGAAGGTAAGACAATCAATCGTGTTCTACTGGCTACCACAAGAACATTAAAAGGTACCCATCAAATTATAAGCAAAATTCACCGATTCATGCTCATAAATGATGAAGTTAACAATACTAAAAACCTAGTTGCAAAAATGAAATTTCATAATTCAGCACAGCACGGCTAGGGTAATAAGAAAAAAACATACTTATGAAACTCAATCAAGTAAACAGAGAGTCAGTGATCTTGATTTAGTGCACAACATATTCAATATAGATGTGAAATTTTTTCCACAGATGAATATTGAACGGAAATATATATTTATTGGCTTGCCTGATCAGTTAAAAAATATTCAAAGTAAATAGGTACTGAACACCGAAACACAATTAAAATTTGAAATTAAAAAGGAAACTATGTAAGCAGGAATCGGTTTTGGCAGCAACGTAGGTCAAAGATATGGTCAAATTATAATTTGAATGGAAGAGTGGCAAAAACCACAAAGAAGGGCAAGAATCCACGTCTACGAACCAATTATGAAAAATAAAATAGCTATTACACAGCATAAGCTCTCAAGCAAATCAATTTTATTAGCCGCGTCAAGCATTAAAATAGCATAAAGAATAACACTCCAGCTAACTTAAGATAGAGTTTTCGTTCACTGAAGTTAATCATATGGCAGCACCATTCAAGATCGAAGAGTAATAATATAAACAGTTGAAAAATAATTTCAAGTAAAATATCAACGGTAAATTTGATGTAACGACAATATATTGTAGTGTGTAAAAATAAAACGCATTTTGTTGTTTAGAATAGACTGCACACTCGACAACTTCCCCCAAACAAACTCATCAAAAATAAGTACATCGCATGTTATTCAACAAACGCAATGAGAAATAAGCGAAGGGATTGGACGTACCTGAACAAAGACAGTGCCGTCGGTGTAGGCATGAGGATTGATGGCCCTGGTTGTTCGTTGGCCGCAGACATTGCAAGTGAAAGCAACACGCATCCGACGCCGGGGGGACTTGGTAAAAAGCGACCAAGGGAAAGTGGATATAGTCTCGGTGGCATTGGCAGCGGGCGAAGCAGGGATGGATGGACCCTCCATGCCGGACCCTGTAGTCCATCCCCTGCCCGCCGCAGCACTCAACGTCAAACCCATCGCCGCATCCTATCCCCATCGACCGACATCATAGTTTCAGTAAAAAAGAAACCAACATTCATAACCAAACACTGCAATCATACCCGTGTAATCAACACGGCAAACTTTGATCGACGAATCAATTAAAATTTAAATAAAAATATAAAAACTTGCAACCCTTCATCACATCATTTACACAAAAATTAAAAACGAGGTTATACTTCGCAAATTACGACGGACAAATATTGATAAAACTTCAAATCTCGTTTTATACCGAACTCCTCATACCAATACGAACATATGTATATAACGATTTATACGAAGATATCCAGAAAATACGAATTAGGCGGGTAAAATTATAGCTATAGACGAATACCTACCTTGGAGAGAGGGGAGAGGGCGGCGGCGCAACGGTGGTGGAGGAGAGGGACGATGGCGGAGCACTCCGATAAGTCCCCCTCTTCCGGAGACAAATCGGATCCGTTCTTCTGATCTGCAATCGCAAAAGAAAAAAGAAGCAAAGAACATTACAAACGAAGACGACATAGCCAGAGAAAATAAAACGAAGGCATAAAAAATGACTACTTTTGGAGGGGAGAGGGAGGAGGCAAGGGCGAGGACTAGGGTTACGGCGAGTGGAGAAGATGGCGAGGGGTGGTGCGGCGGGGGCGGCGGAGGCGGCGGCGGCCATGATCGGAGGTGGAGAAGACGAAGGAAAACAGCGGTGGCTTGTGGTGCCATTTTGTTGGGATTTTTAGCGGGCCTGGGCCGTGGTGTAGTTTTCGTATGGCCCAGATAAAGTTGGCCCACAAATGTTAGCCGTCAACCTGCCACTTGGGAGCGAGCTGTTGTAACCGGATACTACCTCTTCGGCGACGGTTCAAACCATGCTGTTAGTTATACCATCGTACAGTGGGTGAGGCATTTATTATTATTTTTTATCTCCTGTTTTTACTGATAATCGTTTTATTTATTTTTTAAAATAAAAAATATATAAATTGATCAATATGAATAAAAAATAATATTAAGACTATATTTAATTAAAATTTTATATTATTGAATTTTTTAATAATTAATTTAACATAAATATACGGTAATAAAAATTTTGTGATGATAAAGATTTATTTAATTTGAATCAAAATTTATCTAAACAAATTGTTACTTGTTTGTATAGTTATGTCACTACTATTTCAAGAGAGTATCGGTATAGTTAAAATTTATTGTTTTTTTCATTAATTACAAAATTAATTATTTTAGTTTAATTTAATCCAAAATGCCACTAAAATGGTAAATTGCCCGAGCCTTGCTGCCCTGCCTCTCAATTGTTTATTTTTATTTATTATATTGTTTTTATTTTTTTGGGCATCAGCTTGGGTGGGTGTTTGGTACCCGATAGGTGTTGTTCATCTTTGTTTTTCTGGCAAAATTTGAATTAATTATTTATAATATAAAATCTCTTTATAAAAAAATCCTTCCTTTTTCAAATATTTTTTAGGAAGATATTGTGTTATTTAACATGAACTACTTGGTAAAAGTCTTAATTAAATCTCACCATGATGAACCCTAAAAATGAATAAGTTTTTAGTGCAAGATGAATATTTATAAATTTCGTGAATTTTTCATTTTTTGCACCTTTACTCAAATCTCTTTTGTCAAAATTAGCATCAAAATCACTACTTTTTAATCATTAAAAAATTAGCATATCAACTCAATTTCTCTCAACATAATATAAATCTATATTTTCTCGAATATTTTGATTAATAAAGTTTTATATCAGCATGGGCAGGTTTGCTTCCCAGGATTCATGTGCCTTAACTTTATTCACTTATAAATTTTAGTGTGTTGAGAGACTTCGAAAATATAACTAATGCAATTAATTATCATATTCAGTGGTCTGGTCAATTCGGTCATACGAGTTTTACTTGGCGCTTGCAATTCATATTTCTCATGGAAGGGGCAAATCAAATTCAGCTATAAAAATTTAGTTTTAATTCGTTCAAAAATATTTTAATATTAAGTTGTAATATAGGTCTTTGTGGCTATGCAAATTTAATCACAAATTCAACGCCGAACAAGAATATGTAACTAGTGAGTGAGGTATGCAGTGTATATTGATTAGGTTTAGTGCCCGTGCCTCGTAAAAGGTTAATTAAGTTGTGTATTTTATAGGCGGAGCATTCTTCATTTTATTGAATGCTAGAAAATAAATATTGATCTTATTAAAATATAATGTTATTATATTACATCTAATTATTTTAATATATAAGTTAGAATAATAACCAAATAATTGGTAGACGAAGAGTCATGAGAATTACAAAATTAAGTAGCAAATGACTGATGGAACCATCGGTTGATAATTTATAACTTGTGATGTGTATAAGATAATTAATATATCTAAATAATCATAGTAATTGTTAGACAATTTTAAAAACTAAAAATGGATTCTTCCACTGGCCGTTGAATTTGATTTGGGCTTGGTGTCCCACTCCTTAATGTGAGTTCCACGGTGTATTTGTTCGATTTGAAACATAATATTATAAATAATGATAAAATTTAAATTATATAATTATATTTTAATAAAAAAATTTAACAAATGCAATAAAAAGAGTATGCCTTCACAAAAATTCGAATATAGCTATAAAATTTTATTGCAAAATATAGTATTTTAACACAAAGTTATGAAAAATTAAGTTATATTTGTTTTTAAGATAAATTTTAGAGAAAGCTAGTGTAATATTAATAAAAATAAATTAAACTAGGCGAATTTGGATTTAAACTTGTATCAGCTCGACCATTTATGAGTTTATCTTACATCTTACACTCAGTGCGTAATTCAATTTCTGGTTCACTTTTTCTTAGGCCCGAGACAGAGCCCACCAAAAAAACTCGGACAAGCGTACAAATTTATTTGAATTATTAGTGATTTCTATGATATATCATCCAATATACAATTACAAACAATAATAAACATCAAACTCTAATTTTTTATAATTATCCGCAATTATGAAAATTATTAATTTCAACCCTTAAAAATATTTTTAGCCACATTATTTCCCTTGTCAATCGCCGCTTATTTATTTATTTATTAATATTACGAAGATAAATGAAAACTATTTCTTGTAAATGGTAGATAAATAAAAAAATGATAATTTTTATTAAACGTAGGGTTGAACGGTCACTATTTTTGTAAACGGTACATAAATAAAAAAAATGATAATTTTTATTGAATGCTTAGGCTCGCCAACCTTAATTACCAAACCCCTGCGTCTTCTCCGGTGGGCCGATCATCACCGAAGACTTACTGCTCTTGTCGCCGCGGCCATGGTAAACACTCTCTACATTGTTTTGGTCTCCCGTCTCTTTTAATTTCTGAATTTCATGTTGCATGATTCTATTTTTCTTCAATTCTCCTCTCCCGCAGGCTGATACGCCGCGTAATAGGTACCTTATTTCCCTCTTTCTGATCTGATTAGATCTATCACCAAATTTACATCCGTTATCGTTTTTAGAGGCGGATAGGGTAGAACTTGTAGGAAATAAGGTGTTCTTGGTCTATTTGTTGCATATGGTTGAGATTGGAGGTTTTTTTTTAAAAAAAATAAAATATCACGATCATATGGGTTAGGTACTCTCGTTCACCATCGCCCAAGAAAAAGCGATCTGCGTCCAGATCTCGTTCCCGATCAAGGTCCAGAGGTGGGGCTAGATCTCTTTCCCGCTCCCGGTCGAGGTCACGGTTTGGTGGCCGCGGCAGGTTTGAATTTTTTATTTTCATTTTGATTTAGTTGGTGGGTATTTTTCAGTTTTGGTTTTGGATATTAACTGTTTTTGTTGCTCCCTGCTCCCGTTATTGTATTGGGTAGAAGTGACGCTGTAAACCATGGTAACACGCTGTATGTCACGGGCTTGTCCATGAGGGTAAATGAGAGGGATCTTGAAGATCATTTTTCAAGGGAGGGAAAGGTTGTTTGCCGTTAACTTACTCAGCTGTGTGCGCCTATAATAATTTATGTTCGTGTTGTTCATGTGACGCGTTCATTCTTGTTGCTTTTCCTATGAAAGTAATTAGAGGGTATCATTGATTTTTAGGTGGCTAGTTGTCATTTGGTGGTTGAACCTCGAACCCGAATGTCAAGGGGATTTGCTTTTGTGACCATGGATACTGTCCAGGATGCTGACCGTTGCGTCAAGTACCTCAATCAGTCGATACTGGAAGGCCGATATATCACTGTTGAAAAGGTATTGCTTTCAACCACCCTGGTTAAAGATCCCATGCAAATAAAAATGAAGCCATTTTTATTGATGTCTAGCTATTTAGTTTTGATTTGAAGGTTTTTGGCTACGTTCAGAAGACATAAATGAGTCAGCTTTATTGGCAGCAAATTCAAGTTGATGAGTTCTTCAATCAATCACTTCCATGTCCACTTATACTCACAACCGCATGATGAATGACCCAGCTAACGGGTTTTCAATTGTGTATCTCATCAACTAAACAAATAGCAAACTTTGCAACCAAATAACAACCTCAGCAATCACCTTCAACTCTCTCAACTAATCAACGGGCATTACTAGCATCAACTCTCTAGCTGGGCTTCTATGGTACCACACAACTGGCATGCATCTGATGGTGCTATAGTTTTAATGCCTGCGTTTGGTTTCCTGCTATTATGCACAGTATTTTGTTTGGACAATGTTAATACTATTTAGTTATGTTGTCTCTTTTTGTTTTTAGTTTAACTTATTAGTGCTAATTTTCAGCTTCATATCACATATCTCAAATATTACTTTGTGCAAGTTTATTGTCGAAATTGGAATTTAAAGGTACGTTTAAATGCTTTGCAGTCAAGGAGGGGCGACCACGCACACCAACACCTGGAAATTACCTGGGCTTGAAAAGCTCTCGTGAATCAAGTGAAGCTTTTTTCTTATATTTTTAAGTAGCATAAACCTCTGCAATATCCATTTTTATGTTTACTTATTTTTTTTGTTTTTGGCCTTGATCTGAACAGGCCATCGCTCCGACCGTGGACGATTCCGTGGTCGTGATGATTATGGTGGTGGTAGCTACCACAGATCTCCTTACCGTGGCGGTCGTGATTGTTCCCCACCGCAATCGCCATATAGGTCAAGAAGGGATCGCTCTAGGTCAAGATCGGTGCCTTATTCCCCATATGATAGTCCTGGACGCAGGGGCCATGGGCGCAGGACAGGTGTTTATACGAGATAGGATGCAGTATTTGAGCTTGTAAGGGCAAAACATGATTGTGATTGTGTGGGTTGTTTGAGCTGCGGTAGCTGCTACAATAGATAGATATTAGTCTTGCTACCGTGCTGGAATTTGCTGTGTTTGTCGCACTTGAATTGCATGAATCTTAGGTTATACGTATCGCAACTTTGCAATTGGTTGGATAAAAGCTATTTCTATTGGTTTCCAACCTCATCGTGCAACCTCATTGTCGGGTGCTCTTTTCACTTATACAATGCATAATGAGAAGTATGCTGCTATAAATGGTAGCATACTTAAACCCCTTTTGTGCAGGTTGATTTGGTTGATAATAATGTCCAATCTTCGCTTTTAGGTGGGCTTTCATTAGTCAAAATTGTAAATGGATTTCTTTTGGCGATTCGTTTTCTGCGAAATGAAAGCCATAGTCGTCAAGAGCATGAACAGAGTCAAGAACTGAAACATGGCGTCCGACCTCCCGTCGTTTTAAGAAAAGATGTACTTCGATTTAGACGTCCGTTAGTTTCGCAATCCTGGCTACGGCACTTCGTAATGGGAAAGCCTTCTCCTGACCTAAATCGATTCTCGTAATTTATGTGCATGACTAAGTCAAGAAAAGGGCTTAATCCCCTCGGTACAATCCAAGTCTCAATAATTTTGTTTTTTATTTTTATTATGAGGTCAGATTCGTATTTAGTGACGTTAAAATATCTAATGGTTCGTACCAGTGTGACTTTTTTTGTGATTTTAATTAAATTGAAAAGCATCAAACCTAGATTATTTATTACATTGATAATGTTAAACCCACATTTCGAGTCAGGGTTTTATATTCAGAACCAGTCGGTTCGAGCGTTATTTTTGAGTCGAGTCAGTTTCAAAACACGTGTATTGAGTCGACACCAGTCGCGTGTATGAGTTATGAGGGTCATGCATACTCAAGTATATGATGATAACGTCATGAACACAGTAGAACAGAATGAGTTATTAGAAATATGAAAGTATGTCAGTCATTTTTTTTATTTTTATATATAGTAGATCGTAGAATTAGTTTTATGCAGTTTATCGCGTTAGGACGCGTTATGGACAGTTTGGGTAGGTTGTTAGTCATAGAGCATATCATTATGATGTTTTGGTGATTGTTTTATTTTCTAGGATTTTTCCTGATTTTTTAGATTTTTTAAAGATTTTTTACGACTTAGTTATTATTCTTGACACGAGACGAAGTCGAGTCAAATAATATTTACAAGTTTGCCACCCAACCATTTCTTTTCCTCCCCCGACACTTTTCCCTTCCAAACCCTAGCCGCCCACACTGTTTGGTGCCGCCACCGTCGTCACCTAGCCCCACCATAGCGTCGCCGTGCCGCCCCGAGTGTCGCCGGCCATCGTTCGGCCTCCACGACGCCGGACCGCCGTGACTAGCGCCACACCCTCATCGCGCTTCCGTAGCCAATCGGGCCGCTGGCGATCATCGCCGCCGCGATCCAGCTGTAGCCTCGACACCCTCGACCACCCAGCAACCTTCCCCGACCGGAGCGGAGGCCATCGCCGCCCAGGCCGGCTAGATTTAGCTACCCATCGCTGCCACCACTATTTTAGTCATTTTCCGGCGAGCCGCCACCTCCGCTGGCCACGTCAACATTGTAGATGCGTCGGGCTCGCCGAGCCAGTTCCAATGGTACCCAATATGACCCCTATCCAGCCAGTAGACGTACCGGTGGTTGTCGCCTAAAAACCGTCGAAACCTGCCAGAAAACCACCAAAACTTGTCGGAAAACCGCCGGAACTTGCCAGAAAACCGGATTCGATGGAATTCGCCGGATCTTTCGCGGAGCTCATCCAGTCGAACCTGATCGACTTTGGACGTCGCCGAGAGTCGAATTTGAGCTCTGAGACGCGCGGTGAAACCCTAACCGTCGCCGATTGACGATGACGTGAGGTATAATTACCTCCAAATTGATAATTTAAACTTGATGATTGTCAGCACATCATGCTATGGTTGATTTATGATGTGATTGATAGTGCATGGAGGATAAGTGATGAAGTGATAAGTTACATGATGTGATTGATAGTGCACGGAGGATAAGTGATCTAATGAGATAAGTAAATATGAGCATGCTAATCGAGTATGACGTAAAAACACAGTAAAATTGGTATGAATAGGATTAGTTAGAATTATTTTCATACTTATGATTATTTGATTGTTGATTGATTTTTGTTGAGATGATGCATCATTTAGTTAGCGGGCGTTAGTATTTAGTTTTGATGTGTAGGTACGGAGTAGGAGCTCACTGCCTAGGCGCGATGACACGCTTGGAGCTTTTACCAGGTCCGTTTAGGACTCGTCTCTGATTTACTCTCTTTTATCGTATGTTTATTTTATTATTTGCAAGACGGGTTAAGTGGTGTTTTATCGAATCCCACTTAACTCGGGCCATCTAGCCGAACAGATTTTCGGATTAATAACCCCTCGAGGATGATTTCAAAAGTAAGATCCACCACAAGTTGCCTTCGGGTCTATTATATAAATCCCTACCCAGCCCTATATATATATAGTTTTCATGTTTTCAGTGAGACGAGAGATGGAGAAACCGACTTCACGTACCATGAGCGGATGATGTGATAGTTAAAGCGGGCTCTGGATTAGTGCCAGCGGATTGTTCCATTCCCGAGGGATTCTGACAACTCCGCGTTTGAGTTCCTCACACCCGGAGAACGTGGAAGTTTACGGGTACTGTTTAGTACAGCGCATGCCCGGACTTGTGGTTCAAACGGTACTAAAGGCGACTGCCTGAGAGTACTTGGCCTTCGTGCTCAAGGCCAGGAGAAATATGGAGTTAAGGAGAGGGCTTAGGATTTGAGACCAGAAAATGAAGTAAGAAAATATCGAGAGCAGTATCAGCAGCAGTAGATCAGTAAGTTTGGGATGTTATCTGCAGCCTAATGGCTCCTTAGTAGTGCCCTTCAGAGTGTTCACGTAGAGTATATGATGTTTTCTTTCATATGAGAGTTTGCTCTCGTAGCCAGCTTGTTATAGTTATTTTATTTTCCGGACTAGTATCACTTATTACTGACGTATTCTTATACTATATGTAGGTAATAATCACGAATTGGAGGAGCTAGCTTAGATGGAGGAGCACTGTTGTCGCTTGCACACAATACAGTCGATAGAGTGGTTAATATTCTATTTATGATGTTATTATATTGTGAATGATGTAAAATGCTAAGACATGATAGAATATGATTAAATACAATGAGATGATGTTATGACATTATTGAATGCTAAGACACGATGACAGAATGTGAAACGTGAATAGATTGCGTAGCAAGAGCATGATAGGATGAGACACAAGCTTTAGAGTGATTAAACAGTATATCAGATTGTGTGAATGAAGTTGCGTGATATATAGATACATATTTGAATATATGTTTATATATATTATTTTGAGAGGGTAACCTTAATTGCACTTTTAGGGGAAATTCTGTTCGTTTTATTTCAGAATTTTCATCGATTTTGATCGTAATTGTGACGGTGTGTAATTTAATTTGCATATCATCTATGTACTAACATGTTAGGATTCTGTGCATTTATCTATGTATGACGAGTAATATTTTCATCTTAAGACGCCGAGATTAGATCCGCGCAAGTTGGGTTTGGGTTAGTCGACCTAAACGGGGCCGGTAATATGTCGGTTCAGTTTACGAGCGTGGACTGAATTTGAGGTATTACAGATAATGTTCATCGAGTGAATAGAAGCTTAGAACATAATATTGTTAATTTTGCATGTGACTAATTCATCTTCAAGTTTTAGTTTTAGGGGACTTGAACAAGTATTATTCACAATTATTTTTGCAAAGTCACGTATAAATATGTAAACCATAATTTCACCCGAAAAAACGACGGAGGGAGCAACTTTTTGAGGGGAGGGGAGCCTACGTGGGGGCCTCCGTTCATCTCTGCCGCTTCCCCGCTCCCTCCGACTCCTCCAACCCGCTTCTCCGCCGGCGTCGGATTCCGTCCCCCTGGCCTTCGCCTACCCTTGGCGCAGCGGTGTCCAACTCCGCTTGCCGCGCCTCCAGCCGAAGAGTGGCCAATGGGGCGGCGGCATCTGTTCTCGCGTCTCGTGCGCCGCGTCTCTCGACGGACGTTCCAGTCGGTGGCAGGGGAATGCCGGTGGCGGCGTCGGGGATTTCGTCGAGGCCGTCCTCCTCGTCGATGGTAGCCTCCACTCCCCGGTCTTTCTCTCTCTCTCTCTCTCTCTCTCTCTCTCTCTCTCTTTCTCTTAGTGAATCTTGCTTTATGACATGGGTGGACATATATGGTTAGGATAAGTGGAGGGATGGAATTTGCAATGCCGAACTCAATTATCTGGGATCAGATGGATGGAAAGAGAAGAACTCAATTATCTAGAATATTCTGAAAATTTAGCTTGATTTGTGTGGACTAGGATGGGATTCATGCACTTGTTACTTTTGTGAGGATTTGATTTGTTACCCCTTTATTTATTCATTAGATGCTATTGTTCTTCTTTGCATTCTTTATAAATATGATGCTCTCTATTATTCAATTTTGATGCATTTCTGCGAAATCTACTTGTCTTTTTGAAAACTAGTTCTTATAGTACTACCTCTTATGTTTGATGCAATTGGCATGCTTTCGGGTTGGATTAGTTTCAAGTTATTCAAAAAATGGAATCATAAGCCCCATCCTGCTGGGATTTTTTCTGATTCTTTAAGTTTTGTGGTTAGGAAAATAATTGTGCAATTGAATTAATGCAGATATTATTAGGCACCGCCACTTGTGCCGGCAACACTTTGCCAACGCTTCTCTGCAGGATCAATCCATTTGCCCACCCTAGCTAAGGTCAATGTTACCTTCATGAGTGATGAGTTTCTTTGGCAGTTTAAGAACCCGACGCTATTCCTTAAAGTTTCCTGCTGCGAAGATCTATTGCTTCCTATTATGGTAGGTAAATAGAAGCCTTGAGGATTACTATTCTCCTTCAAGTTTCATGTCAATTAATCCATACTTTTGACATCAAATTGATTATTTAATCTTGTGCAGGGGAATCGGGAATTGAGAAACTTGTTGAGACAGTTTCTATGGATGATAAAATGGTATCTTGATGTCTAATACTTTGTTCTAGCATTTATTAGGTGTTCATTTTTTGAGTTGGGTTAATGTTATCCAACCAGGACCCGGATGAGTTTCAATTTGCTAAATATCTTGTTCAATTTATTGGTAATGAAGTAGGTATCTATTCCTCTTACTAGATTTTAGACTTGAAACATGAGAGCAAGCTGCAGCCTGCAAGTCTAATCCAAGCATTCTATTTTCTATTCATTGTTAAAGATGGTGCGCATCACTGAAAGAGAGTTTAATAGTTATTATGCACATATTTGCCTTGGCAAGGTGCTGTTGCTATCCTTTGTTTTCCTTGTTACTGTTTGCATTTTTTTGTATATAGTGTTAGCTATTTTGGATAGATGGCATGTGTCGTGCACAACTCATATCTTTTCAATATATGAAAATATTTATAAGGATTATACTCTGGTGCCTGCAAGCCTCACATTAATCTGCGTTTGTTTTAATTTCATCCCTGATTTCATGCACCACCAACTATGACTTTTTTAACTTAAAACATCTTGACTTGATGACTAGTTCATATTATGCAGCCAGGTGAAATGCCAATTATTGACTTGGATGCACGACCATCTGATGCCATAAACTTGGCAACAAGGCTTAAGGTAGATCCTCAATGAATATAGCTTGCTTGCGGTTTGTCATTTTCTTTGTGTTTGTTGGGTTACACGCCTGGGTTTTGATGACTTCACCCAGATTGTTCATGTTTCAGTTTAGGGAAAATCAGTGTTTTTTTATGATTTACTTAATGTGGTTGGGCATGAGAAAGACGGCCATGCGTTGAAGCTCAGTCATGGTTTGTAAATCTTCTTCTATGCTTTTGAGGAATGATGTGTTAGGTTGGAAGATGGGGACTCTAATGTCTTTAAACCGTATAAAAATTCTCTTTCTTTAAATTATTGAATGTGTATGACCGAGCTTTCATTTGTGATTAGGTGAATGATGATGACAGTGAGGTTTAAATGAACCTTAGTTGTTTTAATATATGGTATATGCTGTTTTTTGACAAAGTTGTCTTCTAGATAGGATTTTGTGTCCAATTCCACGGCAACAAACTGCCATATTATTATGGTATTGTTGTTACTTGTAAAAATGAAAATAAACAATCTAAAACGCTTTAATTATAGTGATTTTGAAAGATTATTAGAAATGAATTTATTCTCCAGTCAGATAAACAATGATTTATGCAAGTCTTGTTTTGTATAAATGATTGCATGTGAGGATGCCTCTTCCCCCTAACTTTCTCATATATTTTAGGCATGAATATTGCTGACTGCAGGCACCTATTTATGATGTGCTGTTGGATAGGTTAGCATTAGATTGTTCTTAACCTGGTCTTGTTATTGATGTTTTTCTTTCACTTTTTTATTTATGTCTTTGAGTTCCTTCTTCAATACAGTGGTCCTTTTTAAAAAAAATTAAAGTTTGTTATTTTGATTTTTGAAAATAATTTGAAGATAATTGTGATAACAACTATGCGAACTTGTGGTAACATAAATGGTCAATGATGACTTGAATTTGAGAAATGATTATTATTGAAAAGTAAGCCTAATTTGATATTGGATTTAACTAAGAGTTGTCTCAATTCTAGACAATAAAACTTCATATGTATTTTAGAATGATCTTGTACTTAGATTTTTCATGGCTAGAAGGTTCAAGAAATGTCTTAGAAGAGTGTAGAAGGAGCTAGGGTCAAATAATGTAAAAGAATGTGAAAGTGTTCAAGGTCTATAAATAGATCTTTTGATACTCGTATAGAGTTGACGCTCACAAGTTGAGACTTGGTAGTGGAAATTCACTAGTATGTCCCATGATGTTCTAACTACAAGTTATCAAGTTCCTTTTTATGTAATTAAGTCATATTATTATATCAAATTGTCCTTGTCTATTTTGTTGTTCCCTATCATCCCTTCACCCCTAACAATTATACTCGGCATCTTTGTATAATGTTATTCCTGGGTCAAATAAGAAAGCATAATCAACTATGATAGAAGGTTCATCTGGGGATGATATGCTGAATCTGGATGAGGATTCAATCCTATTATGAGATTTTGATCACCCTTGACATCTATTATTTTTCCTTGTAGTGCTCCTGATGGTCCCGATACCCTGCATGAGGAGCTTGATTTGTTAGAGAAAATGGAAAAAGCAGTCAGAGATGAACGTTGCAAGGATGCAGGTATATATTTGAGAAGTGGCCTGAGTCGCAATTACTGCTACCTTGTTCTATTAGGGACTTATAATTTCATCCATTAAAGGCATCTTTCAGAACCTTTTCGCTTCATTTTTATTTCTGTTATGTCACAGCTATGTGGAGGGATAGACTATTTGAGCTTCGCAGGGCAACATAAGTTTGCTGCCAGTAAAGGTATATAATTTATATCCCGAACTAAAGCAACCAAGTATCGAGCTATGATATTGTTATGTTCAGTCCGGAAGCTCCAGAGTTTTTAACAGTAACGATTTTTGATTGGAAAGCTGTAGCCGAAGTCTCCTTTACATGCTTATCCTTAAGCGTGAAGGACGCCTCAGAAGAGTTGACTATATGAAGCAGACAATGTAGTACTAGTAGACTGGCGCCTTAAGGTGTGTAATTTGTTATCATGCTCACAAAAATGTAAATGTGTATTTTCAAAAAAAAAAAAGTGAAGAAAAAGAATATGTAACCTGGCTGTACAATACTGGGTGTTGGGGGGTGGTGGTGAGAACTTTGGCTGTACAGTTACATATCTTTTGTTGCTTATATTTCTAGGATAGGTTATACTGTATCCGATTGTAAATGTGACTGAAGTGCTAATTTTACCCTATGAAGCATAATGAGGGATGAAGTATATTATCGTTAATTATCTCAAATGATATTGTTGAAGAAGTAAATGCCAATGTATACAGGTTGGAAATTTTCCTACATCGAAGTGAAAGCCAAAATTGCTGTTGGAACGGAGCCTTTCATTCCTTTTTAAACTTTAAAAGAACGTAAACAATGGTATATAATTAGAAATAAGGGTGTAAATGAAATAGTTTTTTTTCTGGCAATGAGATAAAATTTGTTGAAAAATAGTTGACGATCCATTTATATAAATATATATATACATGTATTATAGATTTCTACCCTTTGTTATTTTGCAGGATATATGTTCTAATAAGAATCTGATTAAGAAATTTCATATATAACAAATAATAATAAGCAAGGCCATTGTTCACGCCATAGCCAGGCGATTGACGAGCGAAGGAGAAACTAAAAAATTTTGAGTGCACTATCTGGACTTGACTATGTTCTCTCCTGATCAGCATGACCAAATTAATGCATTAATTGGCGTATCACACGTAGTTGAGTGATGCGAGTTACCAGTGTAACCCCCTCTCTGCCTGGGTTCGTGCCCAAAACTCTCGTATATATGACCCAAACCACAATACTTTCGCATCTATCTTGTGAATTTTCTCGTACCACTACTTTAACACCTTATAGTTCAACTTAACGAGTTCACCAATTAGCTCATAAAAAGTGTTTTTACTTCTTATTATATTCTATTTCTATTAAGTGGCTGCGAGCAATTATCTCGACAAGCAGGATGGTCTTTGACGTTTCCGCTCTGTCTCTGCCTTGGGCGATACATCCATGTATTGACCACGCGAAGCTTCTAATTTGGCCGCCATGCATACCAGGCTTCGAGCTGCACCCTTTGGCAAGCCGGTATTGGGGATTAGGATAAAATAAATCCATCAACAACTGCACCACTTATTAAGTCACACTCGCATCCCCGACATACACCTTGCATGAAATTGCACGAGCATTCGTCAAGTTTGTCGTCGACAGTAAAATGCCGCCGTCAGTGTTCAAAATCTATTAAGACGATCGAACACCTGGCCGAGAAATTTTTCGCCAAAGGCAAAGACGGCGATTATGACCAATGTTGTGATCAATTAAAGCCTATATGAACCCGTTTGAGCTCGTCTAAAATAAAGCCAGGAGAACAAGCTATTAACTTCTCCCATCATATATCCTTTGCTTTCACCCTTCGCCTTGCTATTATTGATCATGGCACCCACCGACCAAATTGCCAGTGGTCGTTCTAGTTCTATTGCGCACTCCAACAGAGCCGAGGACCACCTTTTGAAGGCCTTGCGAAGGCCGGAGGTGATGGGCAAGAAAGTGGTCAGCATTGGCAAGGATTCCGAGAATGGGGTAATGAACCTCATACAGAACATAGTCGTTTCCGACGATGATCAGAACTCGCCCATGGATCCCTTCTTTGTGATCGACATTGGTGCGGTTGTGAGGCTGTGGAGAAGGTGGAACGAGAACCTTCCCATCATCCGCCCCTTTTATGCCATCAAGTGTAACCCCGACCGCACTCTTCTTGCTACACTTGCCGCTCTCGGCACCGGATTCGACTGCGCGAGCAGTGCCGAGATCGAGGCCGTTCTCGATCTCGGCGTTTCGGCGGGCGACATCATCTACGCCAACCCATGCAAGGGCGAGAGGCACGTCAAGTACGCCGCCGAGGTGGGGGTGAACCTGGCCACCTTCGACTCCATAGACGAGATCTCCAAGCTCAAGACGCACCACCCCAACACCGCCACCATGATCCGCATCCACCCGCCCGTGGACAGTGCCGCCCGATGCCCTCTCGGCCCCAAGTTCGGCGCCTTGCCGGAGGAATTCCGTCCCCTCCTCGAGGCCGCCATTGCCTACGACCTCAAGGTGGTCGGCGTCTCCTTCCACGTCGGCAGCGGCGCCACCCGCCCCGAAGCCTACCGAGGGGCTATCTCCGCCGCGCGTGGGGTGTTCGACTTGGCAGGTCGGCTGGGCATGCCGCCCATGACCGTGCTCAACGTGGGAGGCGGCTTTACATCGTCTCGGTTCGAGGATGCCGCTGCGGCCATCCGGGCCGGGTTGGACGAGTTCTTCCCTGATCCCCACGAGAACGGCGGGCTCACTCTGATGGCCGAGCCAGGTCGGTACTTCGCCGAGACGCCTTTTACAATGGCGGCCAAGATCATAGGGAAGAGGGTGAGGGGAGAAGTGAGGGAGTATTGGATCAACGATGGCGTGTATGGCTCTTTCAACTGCATCATTCTCGACCATGCTGTCGTGAATGCCGTCCCCATGGCGTGCCAATCCAACAAGAGCAACCCGAGATGTGAGGGTGGGATCAAGACGCATAAATCTACGGTGTTTGGACCTACTTGTGATGCATTGGACACGGTTTTGAAGGGTTGCGAGCTGCCGGAGTTGGAGATGAACGACTGGTTGGTGTTCCCCAACATGGGGGCTTACACCAGCGCTGCCGGTACAAACTTTAATGGCTTCGCCACTTCGGCTATTCAGACCAAACTGGCTTATTCTTCTCCCTGCTAGAATTCCTTATATATATTCATTACATATATATATATATATATATATATATATATGTAATAAAAGGCGAGCAAAGTTTGGTTAACCCACAACTTGGCCAAACTAAATTCATTTCGACGGTTCTATTTTATGCTAGTTTGATGTGGTTGTAGTTTGGTTGAAAGGTCGGTTTTTAGTTGAAACCAACAAGACCAAATAAATCAATAAATAAAAAGAATCTTATTTACATCATTTTTTTTATTGTACATGTGTTTTTATTTCTAATTATTATCATGATATATAAGAAAATTTTATAAAATAGTTATTTTGTTTTAATTTATTAAAAATGTTTTATTTAAGTATATGTAATATATAGGAGTTTAATATATTATATATTATATACATACTATTCAATATCTCAAATTAGAATATTATTCACACAATTTTTAGTGATAAGTTTGTAAATAGCCCTTAATTGTCCACTAACAATTCTTTATTTTATAAATAAAACTAAGAATAATTAAAGTAAACACTAAAGAATGAGCACTATTAATGATAGAAAGCATCATTAATCATTTCAATTAGTTTGGTTGGAGTTCAGTTAAAACCAAACTAAACCGAATTAGTTTGGTTTATTTGGTTTTTGTTTAGTTACCAGACAACTTCAATTTAGTTAATTAGATAAGTGATTAACCAAAAACGTCCAAATGATCAACCATATTTATATACACACAGTTGGTTGTTGCTGTTGATGGTTAATGGATAATAATTACAAAGAATGTTATTTTTACTATTTTTTAAACTATAAAAATGATATTCCTTTGTAAATATAATTAAATTATTGCTGCATGGGTGGTTGTCTTTATTATTAATAATAACTTAGGTTGATATCTGCATGTTGTGCAAGCTGATATTTATTTGAGGTGGTTAATAAATTAAATTATTCTAGTTATAATTTTTATTAAATTATATATTTCATTTTATAGATATAATTTCAGACATTATAATAATCTAATAATTATTATAAAAAGCATAATTCATGGTTATAGGTCAAATAGAT
Organism: Piper betle; assembly: GCA_033002965.1. Taxonomy (NCBI): domain Eukaryota; kingdom Viridiplantae; phylum Streptophyta; class Magnoliopsida; order Piperales; family Piperaceae; genus Piper; species Piper betle. Next base: position 211,879 of record JAURVB010004133.1, read on the forward strand.
ATCTTATAAATCTAGTCTCAGCTGTTATAATAATTTAATTGTCAAAATTACATTCTCTCTGAAATTTTATAAATTCAAGAATAATCTCTAAAAATCGTGTACTCGCATGTGAAAGAAAATTACTTTTTTACATTATTAATAGATAGATTAATAGATAGGAGCCGGCGCAATGCAGGGGCCATGTTTAACTTCTTACTGCTGGAACTTTTAACCGCCCGAACTTTTAAAACAACTTTTTTACGACCTCACACAAGTTTCATGAGCACATAGTCCGTTCATGTACAAAAATGGACGACGTACGGTATCGGTGATCACTGCCAATATATTCTAACTTTTTTAAAAAAGAAAAAAGGGAAAGAATATAATCTTCGATAAACGAATTTTTATCTCGACTGTTGGCACGTGAAAGCGTATTTTAGAGTTAGCTAATTCATATGCGTCCAACCTCCCAACCCCCAAGTGCCCTCGTGCCACCAACCTCCCAACAAGTCAATTCTCTACTGAAGAGTTGCGATGCAAATTGGAAAAAACGACACCCGCTGATCCGTGATATACTGACGATTTACGATATTTGGATTCCCAATAGTTCATTGTCGTCCATTGGTAGCAGCTGTAACTTGTAAATTGAAACACACTTTATATCTAATTCATCCTACACCATTACTTCCATAGTAACCATATATTTGGATGGTCAGCTCCATATATAAATGCTCCACCCCTGTCTCCAATTACTACAAATTTATTGAACTTCCTAGCAATGGCCGCCAAGGTTGATGTGTCCCCGAGAGTTGAGATGTTGAGCACACTCGCGGCCATCCCAACGGAGTATGTTAGACCCGAGGAGGAGCGCACCAGCATGGGAGATGTGTTTGAAGAGGAGAAGAAGAGCGTGCATGGCCCCCAGATACCAGTGGTGGACCTCAACGACCTCACTTTCGGCGAACTCGGCCCCATTATATAAAGAAAAACATTCACGCTTAATTCACAATATAGACACCAATAAAATTTCTTCATATTATATTATCATACAAAGAAAAATATCGAACACTTCTATCATCGAACAAATTAATAAATTGGATGAACAATATAAAATAAAGAAGAACACCAATGACACAACCCTAAAAATAACTACTAGCAAGTAAACACCCCCCTCCCCCAAAAATAAAACTTAAACCATGCATTGTCCCAATGCTAAAAAATTAATTAGACTTAAAATAACAAAACAAAAGGACTTCCATGTTAAAACAAAGTAATTGGAGGGGATAAAACACAAACCAAAATAAAACTAGAAACTCCGAATTAAAAACTAAATAACCTATCTTATATCAAATAAATAAAAGCATAGGTTGCCTCCCATGAAGCGCTAAATTTATAGTCATCAGCCAGACTATTCCAACATACCTAATGTGGAGATAAAGTAATGAAGGTTCGGTTTACGAGAACATTACCTCCATAGTAAAGCTTAAGTCTTTGCCCATTAACTTTAAAACTTGTACCTAGATCTTCTTTATAAATTTCCACAGCTCCATTTGAAAATACTTGTCGGATAATGAAAGGACCAGACCATCGTGATTTTAATTTTCCTGGAAACAATTTCAGCCGTGAGTTAAATAATAATACCTGTTGTCCGGGTTGAAAATTACGACACGAAATATTCTGATCATGCCACTTCTTTGTCTTTTCCTTATACAATTTGGCACTTTCGTATGCTTCCATTCGGAACTCATCTAGCTCATTTAATTAAAGAAATCGTTTTTCCCCACAAGCCTTCATATCAAAATTTAACTTTTTAATAGCCCAGTATGCTTTGTGTTCGAGCTCCACTGGAAGATGACAAGCTTTTCCAAAAATCAACCGGTACGGAGACATTCCAAGTGGTGTTTTATAAGCCGTCCTATATGCCCATAAAGCATCATCCAAACGCATAGACCAATCCTTCCGGGAAGGGCAAACAGTCTTTTCCAAAATTCTTTTTATTTCCCTATTAGAAATTTCAGCTTGTCCACTTGTCTGAGGGTGATAAGCTGTTGCTACTTTATGCTTGATCCCATATTTCTGCAACAAAATATCAAATTGACGATTACAAAAATGTGTACCCTCATCACTAATAATAGCTCTGGGAGTGCCAAAACGAGTAAAAATATGCTTTTTCAAGAATTTCAACACAACATTAGCATTATTAGTTGGAAAAGCAGCTGCTTCCACCCATTTTGAAACATAATCTACCGCTACCAGGATGTATAGATTCTGATTAGATGGTATAAACGGTCCCATAAAATCAATTCCCCAGACATCAAAAATTTCTACATCTAAAATGTTAGTAAGTGGCATTTCTTGACGACTTGAGATATTTCCTACTCTCTGGCATCGATCACACTGCAAAACAAAAAAATGTGAGTCTTTAAATAAAGTAGGCCAATAAAACCCAGATTGAAGAACTTTCCTCGCGGTCTTCGCTCCACCAAAATGGCCACCATAATCGGATGAGTGACAATGATGGAGGATGCTATCTATCTCTTCATCCGGCACACGCCTTCGAATGACTTGGTCACTACAGCGTTTGAACAAGAAAGGTTCATCTCATATATAAGCACGTACATCATGTAGGAACCGCATCTTTTGGTGATATGTCAAATCAGGAGGAAGTACCTGACAAGCAAGAAAATTCACATAATCAGCAAACCAAGGAATGGGAGAATGTGATACCTTTAAAAGTTGTTCATCTGGAAAATAATCATTAATCCGGAGTGAAGGGTCGTCTAAACTTCCTTTCTCAAGTCGAGAAAGATGGTCAGCTACTTTATTTTCGGACCCTTTTCGGTCTTT